>JAQNDB010003999.1:0-26156 GCA_029204045.2 Tillandsia leiboldiana | reverse complement strand
ATTCTGAGTTAGAAGTTGACCCTGAACACCGAAGAGTTTATGTAATTGTGTTAGAGAAGAACTTTGTATTTCAGTTGTAAAATCTTAAGGTATTTTGTAATATTTTTAATAGTAGTACGTAGTTATACTCTGATGTTGTTTGCCAAGCTAGCCGTGCATATATAGAAAGGCTCAATCCCAAAGGGATTTGGGACTCATCTATATATGTGGCGGTCTGTTGCGCCCTGGCTGGTTTTTAAAACTCTGATTTAAAAAAAAAAAAAAAAAAAAAAAAAAAAAAAAAATTAGACGCTGATTTTTGAACTCGGGGCGTGACAGATTAGATGGTATCAGAGCTATAGAATACGATGTCTAGGTTTGGCTAGGAACGAACCCTAGATGACCTGTGTCTACGAAAGAGCGTTGGGTAATGTTCTAAGTCTTGTAGTTAGAAACAGAAGTTGTGGGTCGGTTGTACTGAAATCCATCCTTGGTTGTTGCAGTTATGGATCGCACCATGTGTGGTGTCTGGTGGTCGAGTCTATGCTCTGACCAGCAAGAAGAGCCATCGGGGGAAGGCCCGTCGGAAGTCTAAGATGTTAGAACAATAAAATTGTAATAAACAATGTTTTGGATTTGTTTTAAAGACTTTAGAAATGTTTGGTAAAGTTTCAGGGACGAAACTTCTTAAAGTTGTGGGTAATGTAGTAATCTAGAAAATTAAAGACTTAAATTTGCTTTTGAAATTTATGAAATTAGTAATTTTGGCAAAAATTGGAAATAGTAGAGCAATAGTGGCCCTAAATTACCGACTTGTGATCGGAGCCTGATCTCGAAAATCTGAGATCACCATTTTGACCGCCTCGTCGAAACATGAAAAATTCATATACATTGTCTTCGATCCGACGGTGGGATCTTCCAGAAATCAGTGAAGAAGCGGGCGGGTCCCACAACTTAAGTTGTGAATAGTAACCCCTATTTTAAATCCCCTTTTGACCACTAACGGCCGTTTCGCCGTCTGGAACCCTGACATAGGGGTATGAGTAGTCAATCCTAGCTAATTTCGACGTTCTGAGCACAATGACACTGATGGTTTTAGCGTTTGGCGACCCGGGTGCATCAGAGTGCGTGCAATGTACCGCACTTTACCAAACTTTATGGCCTGAAATTTTTCTCGAGCGCCAAACCCAGCAGACAAATACGCTACTTGACAGGTCTCGACGAGCCGGACGTCGTGGCGAAGTTTTTTTTTTCGTTTCGACGATCCGTTTGTCTCGAAATGCGTGAAAAGCATCGAAAAGGGGGTAATTTCGCAAAAGTGCTTATATTTTATGTACAAAAATTAAGAGGGAATTTGGGCAGGGGCCTGTCAGCCTAAGCTACCTATAGGAGGGACCTAAGGGCTTAGGGTGCGTTGTGTGGGGACCAAATAGCATTGTGGCAAAGATATTTTGTTTT
Organism: Tillandsia leiboldiana; assembly: GCA_029204045.2. Classification (NCBI taxonomy): domain Eukaryota; kingdom Viridiplantae; phylum Streptophyta; class Magnoliopsida; order Poales; family Bromeliaceae; genus Tillandsia; species Tillandsia leiboldiana. Next base: position 24,719 of record JAQNDB010003999.1, on the reverse strand, counting down.
TAAAAATTTGCAAAATAATTTCAAGTTGGCGACTTCATCGTGGGTGGTTACACGAGGAAGGCTCTTGGGATTTCAAACTCCCAAGGGTTATTCCCCATAACCCCGGGTACTGTGGAGGTCGTGGGACACAACCCTTTGGAGGAAAACCGAGAGAGAGAGAGGAAGGAGAAGTTGGAACCAAACCTTTCCAAAGTGGGATCTGGAGTTCCTGAGGTGTTTCCCTGTACCAGAGGATCTTTCTGGGTGCTTGCCGGGTCGCGCGAATAAGGAGAAGGATTACCGGCTTCTTCCTTATCTTTACCAACTCCGGCGAGGTAAGCCCACTAAAAACGCTGGATGTTTGAGCCTTAGACCTTTAGCAGTAGACTCCTTAATTAGGACCTGGGCATGCTTCGTGCCAAGCCCCGCTCCCCCATGCACGTTGGTTGGCCGGCGGGAAAAAATCTCGCCGGAAACCTAAGGAAGCTCCGCCTCGGTTGTTTTCTTCAACCATTGGACCAAAATGAGCCAAGGTTGGTATGGACGGACTGTAGGGGATGAGGATCAACCCCACCAAATTTGGTGGAGTATGATCGAGTGGATCAATGGCAGTTTTGTGCCCTAGTTTTCGGGAAAATTACACTTTAGCCGAGCTCTGCTCCGGCGCCGGCGAGCTCCTCCGACGCCGGCCACCTGCCCAGAACTCTTCTTGGGAGTGAGGGGATCTCAACCATGTACTTGCATGGCATCCATGCATCCCGAAAACCCGGGTGCCATGGATGACCCGAAAAGAGACCGAAGCGCGGCCGCCGGCGCTCCGGCCATCTCCGGCCGGGATGGGTTGGTCCAGAAGCTTCCTGTGATTCATTAGAAGCTTTCCATCCAAGTTGGAGGGCTCCATATAGCCTCTGGGAAAATTCACCATTAGAGGTGAAAGCCTCCAAACCGAACTTTTCTCCTCCGCCGCCGCCGCCGTGCCCTGTCGCCGGCACCGGGTCCAGGTGAGTTAGTGATGTGATTTAACATCTTTTTGGCCAAGTGGTTGAGTCCCAGAGCCCCTGTATGGAGGGTCACGATTTTTCAAAGCAAAAAGCTTCATTGTCTTCTTCGTTGCTCCGGCCAACTAAGAATGTAAGCTTGGCCCAAACTTGCTGGGAATGTAGATTTAACTCATAGATGCATTTCCTTTCAAGTTGAAGGCTTTTGATGCTGTGGTTGCAGAGAACCAACCCGGGGAATGGGGTTGTATGCTTGTATATATAAAGTGCGCTCTACATGAAGAAAATGATGGAATTAGGCTTCAATGTAAAAATGAAAGTTGCTCCAAATGTTCCCCTGAGCTTGATGCTCACTTCAGATCAAATTAGATCTGCGTGGATTAACATTTGGAACATTGTGTAATGGGTAGTGAGCAAGATGTTGGTTCTGGTTTAACCAGCAGTGCTGGGCTGCAATTAGGGCAAGCCCCAGTGTTCTTGAGATATTTTGGCATGTGGTAAAAGCAGAATTTAATTTGGCACAATAGAGGTTAAGATTTAATGTTGTCAGGCTCTAAAGATAATGTTATGGCCCAAACACTGTTCTGGGCTGTTTGCGAAGTCGCGACAGTGAGCTCTTGACTATTTGGGGTCACTGGACGCGATGCTCGCGTTTGAAAATTGATTTTGATGATCCGGGGAAACAAAAATGCATTGAGGCTAGGTTAGAGAAGAAGTTTATGACCCGAAGTTTTCCTCGGGTTCCGTGCTGCCGCAATTGGTGAGCACGGTGTTCAGCAAGTTAAATGTCACCCGCTGGAAGTGACGGTTCGTAAAAATGAGCTTCCAGTTGAAAGAACGAGCGAAAACAGTGCTCAAATGACACTATTATTTAAATAATTAGAGGTTTTAAGTTGATCGGGGAAAGATCTGGTTTTAAGTGGGACTGAGTTGATCCCTGATCAATGTTTTTGACTCAGGTTTATTCGGGTTGCCTCTGGTTTCGAGCGTACAGTTGATACGGTTTAGTCGCCTCAAATCGTCAGGTGGGTTTATCTTCGGTCCGGGCTTTAGCATTTCGGCCCTCTGGGGTACAGTATTGGTTGGACCCCTGTTCTTGTAACCTAGATAATATTTGAGCTGTCGTTTCTGTTGATCAAAATGTTATATTGCTAAACACATGACTTTAATCGACAAATGATTTTACCAAGCATCGTAGGGTCGCCTGAGTCTGTTCTTGTTTGATAGGACAAAGGCATAGCTCTTCGAGGGTTGGACCTTAACCTGTTTTCAAAATGGTTTTCTCAAAAACATGTGTTTAGTCTGGCATGATTGGTTAGACTGCATGATTGATATATAGTTGCTTTCAAATATTATGAGTTGATTCCTGGATATTTACTATACACGATTATCAACACTTTTGATTATTCTGATCATGTTATAGTATTGCTGCTCCTTCATATGAGTTGAGATACAGTGGGTTTAGGTATTGCATTCTTGATCCTTGATCCATGATACCTAGTTGTTGTTGATTGATCCCGCATTTGAGTTGAGATTTGGTATTGATCTTGCATTGAGTTGAGATGTTGTAACATATCACTATTGCATCCCAGAGGGGATAGATTCTGGCTTTTGCCGTTTACCGGTCTGTGGACCGTGAGCTTGAGCATTCACATTGATCGCCCGCATCGCTGTACTTCACGAACATATCCGAGGTCGCTCCTCGGTGAGGTCCTGGAATCCCCCGCGTAGGGTTGCTGGTTGTTGGGCAGTTTTCGGTCGCCGTTGGGGGTGTTGGTGCGCGTGTCGGGGGCCCAGAAATGGATTTGTGATGCAATTTGGGATTTGCTTGCATCACTGGAGGCCTGCGTGGGTTGCGCGCAATTTGGACACAAGTGGTGGACTTCGGGCTTAAATTGAGAACCCGTGGGAAGGTTGGGGGACCCGTCAGGTGTTTAGAAGTGTTTTCGCGCGATTCAGATGTCAAAATTAGACTCCGGGTGAAAGTCCGGATAAAAGTTTACCTCCCGATCGCCTTCGGGAATTTTTAGAGTTGGAATTGGGCAAATCGGACTTTAAAATGGACCGGCGCGAAATCGGATCGAGTGGGCATTCGGCAAATTTTGGGTGAGAATTTGGAGAACGGACATCATTCTGGACTCAGCGCGCGAAATCGCGAAGGATGGACTATTTATTTGTTGGATTTGGAGTCCGGTAGGCGTGCGCGCTTTTCGAGGCAAAGCGGCACGCAATTTGAGGCGTCGTGGCACGCGGATCGAGACACGTGTGGCACGGATCCCGAGGAGGCTGCGGCGCGTCAGGCGAGGCAACGGCTGACGCGACAGGGCGCGCCTCTGCGCGCGTCAGGGCACAGGCGCACCCATGCGCGGGCCACGTGGGGGCCGCCACGTGGCAGACCCCAGTTGGCGCCCGCGCGGGCGCTGGGGCGCCCGCCCGTGTCACGGGCGCGTGTCCCGCGCCTGTGGGCGGCCGGTGTCACGCGCCCGTGTGGCGCGTGAGCTGCGCGGCCGCGTGGCGCGCAGGGACGCGGCCACGTGGCCGCCCTTCCTCCTGCGTGGGCCGGGTGCACCCGGGTGGGTGTGGTGCACCGGCCGGTGCACGGTGCACCGTGCACCGTGGACCGCCCCTCCCCTTTTCCTCTTTTTCTTCTTCTTCTTCCTCCCCGCAAGCGACTTCTTCTCCTTCTTCGTTTCCTTCTTCATCCGAGAGCGAGAGATAGTGAGGAGGGTGGTTGTGGGATGTGCGGCGGCGCGCCGTGGACCTCGCGGAACGCGCAAGGTGTTCTAAAGGAGCGTTTCGGCGACGGCGGCGCTAACGGGTGGGTCCCGTGCGTTGGTTTTTCTGTATTTTTGTACAGTTTTTGGAGCGTTCTTTTAGACTGTAACTGACCCTCTTGCTCCTTTCTGTGTTGGGCACCGTGCACCGTTTTGCGTGCGGACTCCGTTTGGCGTGCGGATCCTGGCACCGTGCACCGTTTTGGGTGCGGACTCCGTTTTGCGTGCGGACTCCGGCACCGTGCACCGTTTTGCGTGCGGACTCCGTTTGGCGTGCGGATCCTGGCACCGTGCACCGTTTTGCGTGCGGACTCCGGCACCGTGCACCGTTTTGCGTGTGGACTCCGTTTTGCGTGCGGACTCCGGCACCGTGCACCGTTTTGCGTGCGGACTCCGTTTGGCGTGCGGATCCTGGCACCGTGCACCGTTTTGCGTGCGGACTCCGGCAGCGGACATCGTTTTGCGTGCGGACTCCGTTTGGCGTGCGGATTCCGACACCGTGCTCCGTTTTGCGTGCGGACTCCGGCAGCGGACATCGTTTTGCGTGCGGATCGCGTGGAGGCCAATTGCAAGTGTCTACGAGCAATTGGTGGCAAATCTAGGTGGGTGGCCTTATCTCCAAGTTTTATGGAATGTACATTAATTCTATTGATGTAGGACTATGCATGATAGTTTATTTCCTTGTGTAGCATGCTAGATTGTTGGAATGGCTATCCCTTTATTATCTGTTAAAGTAGTTATCTTGGAACTTGACCTAGCACCCCCGTCATATGTTGTATGTGTAACCAGACTAGTAGAAAACCCTCACTTGGGCTAGGGTTATTTATGCTTAGACATCCACACTGTTCCTTCATCCCTGGACATAGTATTTTCTCGCCCGGGTAGTGGGCCGAGAGGTCGGGACTTGCTTTTAGTGTGGGATGCTTTTACACTCTTGCCTGGGAGCAGAGTGGAGTCTGGTAGTTGTACTGAGTTGCTTATCTGTGCCGGGAGCCGTTTGGGTAAACGGTAGTCCCGGGAGGTCTTGTTTCCCTATTGTGCCGTCGTGGAGGGAGCCGTTGCGCAGACGGCAGTCCCGGGCCGTCGAGTATCTTCCGGTCCGTCTTGTTGGGAACCGTTGGGGTTGACGGTGGTCCCAGGTCGTTGAGTGTTGTCCGACCTGTTTTGTTACCCTGAGTTGTGGGTCGTCCCTGGCTGTGGAGTATCTCCAGCCAGTGAGCCTTGTGCTGCGAGCCGTTGGAGAGGCTAGTGTCTCGTGTTTCGTGTTAGCCGAGCAGCCGAGTCGTCGAGAGTGCTCCGACTGTTGTGCGAGGTATTTGGGGATCTTGAGCCCTACCGTTCTGAGAGTGAGCGTGGATTTTGACTAGCCTGCATATGCCAATGTTTGATACTCTATGCCGCGCCGTTCTACTCAGTTGGAGTCGCGTCCTGAGATGCCGCTGTGGATACGATGGTTGGCCTGTTGAGGCAGTTTTCCGCAGTTGAGGCAATGATGGGCCTGTTGAGGCAGTTTTGCGCGAGGGATGAGTTAGTAGGACAGGACGCCCCACGTAAATCCCGTCCTCATGGGGATGTGTGGTAGTGGGCAGGAGCGTTCCTAGTCGACGGGCGCAGGCTTGACTGGACCTTTGAGGTAGTCAGTTCGTTTGGGTCGATTGAGCACCTTGGGTGCGAGTGGTCTCATTTACTTTCATCTGTTCCACTTTTTGGAGTATCTAGATAGAGGCATGGTAGCTGTAGAGTAGCTCCAGCTTTTCTTGTTCAGTTTTCATTGCGTTGTTATCTTTGGCCTCTAGTAGACTTGGTGGGCAGACCGTTGGGCTTGTTGACGGCACCCACTGAGAACTACTGTGGGAAGTAGTTCTCACACCCGTCGTGGTGTCTTTTTCCCCAGGAACTTCTCCTCCTGTTCCTGTTGCTTCAGTTGCTGATCCTTCTGACCGAGGCGAGGGAGTCGCGAGCTAGTTCCCTACCCGTCATTGGAGTGTAGCGGTACCCCTTCAGAGGAGAGCTTCAGTAGATTAGTTTTCTTCTTTTTCCTCTGTTGAGAGACCTTTGTTGTGAGGTATAGAGTTGTACTTTATTTTACAGTTTGAGAGACTGTTGTAGTGAGGATATTCTTGTATCGAGAGTCTGTACACTGATGTATTCATTGGAGATACCTCCCTTTTGAGTTTTGTATGAGAGGACTTTGTATATGATAGTATTTGGGGAGATGGATATTGTATTATTTTCAGTTGTACAGTGTTTGAACTTCAGTTCTAGTAGTTTACTTACAGCTCTGATATCTGTATCTCTGTAGTTGATTCTTTCTGCAGGTTAGACGCTTCGTCTGTACGGCAGTTTCCGTACAGATGGCGGATCTGTTAGTGAGCCCGGGTCGCAGTTTCGACCCCGGGGCGTGACAGATTAGAGTGGTATCAGAGCCTAGGTTGTAGGTCGTGGTGGACTTAGAAACCCTAGGCTTGTGGTTGGATATTAGAATGACTACGTGAGAGTCGTGACTTTTAGCCAGAGTCCTGATTGAGTTTTTATCCTCTCCCAAGAGACGGGATGAGAGTTTGGCATGTTTATTCTCCTAAATCGATTATGTTGGTTGCAGACAACATAATGCTATGGAATGGATGACATGTCTTAGACTTTCGCTGGATTGGGTCGTATGGTTGTTGTGTCCTGACGTTTGTAGTTGTGCAGTGGGTGGCGATACCCCTGAGACGTCGTGTTGTGAAAAGGACACATTTTCCCTGGTTGAGTTACCAGGAGGGCATTTTCCCTGGCTGAGTTACCAGGAGGGCATTTTCCCTGGCTGAGTTACCAGGAGGGCATTTTCCCTGGCTGAGTTACCAGGAGGGCATTTTCCCTGGCTGAGTCACCAGGAGGGCATTTTCCCTGGCTGAGTCACCAGGAGGGCATTTTTCCTGGCTGAGTTACCAGGAGGGCATTTTCCCTGGCTGAGTCACCAGGAGGGCATTTTTCCTGGCTGAGTTACCAGGAGGGCATTTTCCCTGGCTGAGTCACCAGGAGGGCGTTTTTCCTGGCTGAGTTACCAGGAGAGCGTTTTCCCTGGCTGAGTTACCAGGAGGGCATTTTCCCTGGCTGAGTCACCAGGAGGGCATTTTCCCTGGCTGAGTTACCAGGAGAGCGTTTTCCCTGGCTGAGTTACCAGGTGGATAATTATCACTGGCTGAGTTACCAGGTGGATAATTATCACTGGCCGAGTTACCAGATGGATAATTATCACTGGCCGAGTTACCAGGTGGATAATTATCACTGGCCGAGTTACCAGATGGATAATTATCACTGGCCGAGTTACCAGATGGATAATTATCACTGGCCGAGTTACCAGAAGGATAATTATCACTGGCCGAGTTACCAGGAGGATACTTTCCACTGGCCGAGCAACCAGATGGATGCGTTGCCCCTGGCCGAGTTACCAGGTGGGCGCATGCCCTGGCCGAGTTACCAGGAGGACATTTTTCCCTGGCCGAAGTACCAGGAGGATACTTTCCACTGGCCGAGCTACGAGGGGCGATGCCGCCCAGTGAGAGGCGATGCCGCCCAGTAAGGGGTGATGCCGCCCAGTGAGTGGCGATGCCGCCCAATGAGTGGCGATGCCGCCTAGTGAGTGGCGAAGGTTTGGCCTGTTGAGGCGATTTTCACCTCCGGCCGAGTTACCAGGTGGTTATTTTAGTGAGATTGAGATGATCTGACAGGACGCCGAGATTTGATGGCGTCGAGTTCGTCCTAATGGACTACCGGGAGCGTCTCCAGCCGTGAGTTGCTTGTTGACATCGTTTCCCTCTTTAAACGAGAGGGACCGAATCCCTGAACGGTAAAGGAGCAAAAACTTCGATAGACTGAGCCTAGAGTCTGTTCTTGTTGGATTGGGGTTCTAGGCACCGGTCTATCGGGATTTTTGGATTTTGGCCGCGACAGTCGGTTCTTCTCGCCTATGAGTGGGGTGTTGCTGCGAGTTGAGTCGTTGAGGGTTCTCCGACATAGCTGTGAGAGTGCTAGGGCATTTGCATCGATGTATGGGCTAGAGATAGTACCCTTAGCTTGTGCTCGTGAGGTTCAGATACCTGATCACGTGTTGCACATAGATGGGTGTTATTGGTCCTGCCCAGTGCAGTTGGGGCCCTGGTTTTTGCCTGTTGATCTTTTGGCTCTTCCTCAGCTCCGGGGTTTCGAGGTAGTGTTGGGTATAGTACTGTGAGGATCTGAGGCCTTGATGCTTGGGTATACCACTCCGTTGATACACGGTGGTGATGCCACGCCGTTGGTACACGGCAGTGATGCCACTCCGTTGATACACGGTGGTGATGCCACACCGTTGATACACGGTGGTGATGCCACGCCGGTGGCGCACGACAGTGATGCCACGCCGTTGATACACGGCAGTGATGCCACTCCGTTGATACACGGTGGTGATGCCACACCGTTGATACACGGTGGTGATGCCACGCCGGTGGCGCACGGCAGTGATGCCACGCCGTTGTTACACGGCAGTGATGCCACGCCGTTGGTACACGACAGTGATGCCACGCCGTTGATACACGGCAGTGATGCCACTCCGTTGATACACGGTGGTGATGCCACACCGTTGATACACGGTGGTGATGCCACGCCGGTGGCGCACGGCAGTGAGGCCACGCCGTTGTTACACGGCAGTAATGCCACGCCGTGGGTGCACGGCAGTGATGCCACGTTGTAGGTACACAACGGTGAAAGTCTTTTGGATGTTTCGGACTTTTGACCGCGAGTTGGGCATCAGCTATATGATCGCCTTGTGAGCCAGTTTTCAGTCCCGTTCACCGACGGTTTGGTCCCCGTTAGGGTGTTCTTTATGAGTTGAGGGATCGACTTCGACCCGTGGGTCCGTTGGGGTTATAGCATGTTGAGCGACCAACTGTGGCACGAGATTGTGTCTCTTGAGGATCCCTTTTGAGGGTAGCCTGCAGTTGAGTAGTCCACTCGGGTGATTTTGGATCGGGAAGTGACCGAGTGAAGACCCCAACTTCTTGGATTTCCCTTCCTTATTGGACGAGTCTGCGGGTATGCTTCGGGTCGGCTTGTTGAGGGTGGCACCATGTTGTGGTTTGGTGCGTATTACACTTGTGGTGATCTCAGTTTTCCCCCAGCCTTTTTAGTGGAGCCCTTGGTTTTTCACGTCTCAGCTCAGTAGTGATGTGATTTTCCTCGCCCGTGATTTACTTGCCACTTTGAGATCCGTGATTATTGGAGTACGAGTGTCACGCCCCCGGGTGTAAACCAGAACCCGGGCCCGTCCACAGATCCGCCGTGCATACGGAATTTTCCCTGTACACGAAGCGCTGATAACCTGCTCAGATATAAAACAAGTAATAAAGGAGCATAAAACAGAGCTAAACTAAAACTAATACAACTCAGACAAATACTGGAAAGGAAAGTACAGTAAGCTCTCAAAAATATACAAGTGTCTCTCCCAGCTCACGAAATATAAACAACCAGCTGGCCGCAGCCAGACCCAAAATAAAAGGAAAAATACAACCGTCTGAGTGTACTGGGGATACGACAAAACTACCAAAAACTCGAGCTCGGGGTAGCAGCTATCTAGTCGGCGATCCTCTTACCTCGATCCTGGTAGGAAGGCCCCGCAACTCCGGCAGATGACTCTGCAAAACAAAGGGGACAAGAAAAGGGAAAAACAGTGGGGGGTCAGTACTACAGTAAAGACAGTAGCCTCCCCTAGTGGGTAAACCTCAACACGAACTCCTACCTGCCCACTAGGTCTACCAGAGGCTAAAGGAATAAATGCGGTAACTAAGAGTATGACTCCTGATAAAAGCTACCACTAATATGCCTCTACCTGCCCAGCTAAAGATAGCTAAAAGTATGCATCAGAGAATCGAAGCCTGCCACATCGGGTATGCCAGCCTACGCATAACACCGGTGTGGAATAGGAGTCTCAATGTCTGCCAAATCGGGTATGCCAGCCTACGCATAACACCGGTATGGGACAGGAGTCTCAAGGTCTGCTAAATCGGGTATGCCAGCCTACGCATAGCACCGATAAGGGGTAGGGTTCTCAATGTCTGCCAAATCGGGTATGCCAGCCTACACATAACACCGATATGGGACAGGAGTCCCAGGGTCTCAAGTCTGCAAATCGCGCACTCCGCTCTATAAGGAAAGTACCGTCTCCCAAAGGAAGCCCAAAACCCTCTCCCCGAAACCCAAGTATCTGACTACACTAACCCAGCCCCTGCTCCAACCCGAGCATAATATCCCCTATGTCTAAGTGACTGAAGAAAGAATGCAACATGGTTTCTCCTAAGTCAATTCCAGCATGATAGTGTAGCAGAAAAAGGTGGCCTATCTAGGTGACCATTCAAGCATGCAAAAGTCATTAACTTGATAAACCTCTTTTTAATTATTCTAACATATGCAACATTAAATGTTTGGACCCTCCGATGTACACGTGGCATGATATACGATACATGATACAATTTAGATGTACAATTAACTAGCAAGTACCCCTTTTACAACATGCATTCTAACCCCATGCCCAAACCTTTCCTTAACACACAATATGATATGGCTATAGCATTCATTCCAACTAATTAAATTGCATATCTAAACATGGAAACACCACTCATGAACTTGTAGCTTGCTAACAATGCAAGTATTAGCAAAAGAACCTTAATATCATGCAAGCATGCTAGATACATTCATATTTAATAACATATAATCGTGGCATTCCAATAGGCCTAGTGACATTCACAAGCAGGAGGTTCTCAACATCACCCACCTCGAGCGCTATTCCAAAATTCCCAAAAGCGAAGTCCAAGATCAGTCCAACACACCACCAATCTGTACAAAATACCCCAAAGGAAAAATACATAAGCTTAACATCCACAATTCCAGAATCTGTCCCCCAAACCAGCAGTCCACAATTCACTAATTTTTACCTGCGAATAATGCCCAGAAAAATCCAAGAAAAATACTATCGCGATCCTTGCGACGAGCCCGTCGAAACGAGTACCTGCACGCCCAATTTGGAGTTTCCTACGCTGAGATAAAAATCCGACAAGGGGTACACCCCAAACCCAAACTGCACTAAATTCCTGTAACAAGGAACCACAGAGGAAGAAGATTCTCACCCTCGAGTAAAATTCAGAAAATTCTGAGAAAAATCCAGGAGACTCCTTGCGAAGCGTAGATGAAAATTGCCTTTTGAATCGCCTCGTTCCGACGTCCGAGCGAAAAGATATGGCAAGAACACCGCGGTGCTGTCCCAAAAGTCCGCGAAGAAAAAGGGTCAAATGGTTGCTCGGAAAACTCCAATATCAGCACGGAAATCGAGGAACCACAAAACACAGGAGTTGAAGCCCTACCTGTCAAGAGTCCAACGGCGCAAGAATCGGCGAATTCCGAGGTCGGGGTGAGTCGGAGGAGTCCAAACACTGAGAAGGGGTGAAGAGGATCGCCGGAGAACAAGCGTCGCGCCGCGCCGTAAAATGGTGAACCTCGGGATGCGTGCCTCCAAAAATCTTCAAACTTCTCCAAAGGGTTGAGCTCTGAGAGAGGAGGAATCGCCGTGAAGAAAGCCCAGCGAAAATAGAGTCCAAAAAGCCTACAAGACGAATGGGGGGAGCTATTTATAGGCCCAGCCCACTAAGCATTCGGGCCGGGTTTTCGGGCGCAACTTTCGGGCGCACTGCGCCCGGAAACCCGGTCGCACCGCCCCTGTCCGACGCGCCCGAAACAACCAGGAGCGGCCACGTCACCCCCAAACAGGGGACAGCGGATCCCAGCGGCCCGCCTACGCCACGTGGCCCCCCGCAGTCAACGGGGGTAGGTACGGCCGGCCAATCTCGAGGCGACACGTGTCGCACTCGAGTGCGGCCGACCGCCCCCCCCCCTGGCGCCACTGTGCGCGCACGTGCGCGCACAGTACCGAGGCGCCCCCCCCCGCGCACCCGTGGACCGCGCCCACGTGGACCGACGAATCCGAAGCCGCCACGTGTCATGCGCCCGGTCCACCGCCAACCCGCAATTCCCGTGAGCCGTGCCGCGTGCGCCCGCCTACCAGGGCACGCCACGCGTCCACCCGCCGCGGTCCATGCACCGCCGCGCCATTGCGTGGACCCAGCCGCGTGAGCCGGCCAATAAAAGGGCGCCACGTGGCGCTGGCCGGTCCACGCGTCACCCCCGTGCACCGAAAATCCCCCAAATCTTCCGGAAGCCCGCATTTGGTCATCCGGACTCCAAATTCAACAAGCAAATAGCCGTTTTCAAGCGTTTTTTCCGCGCTGAATCCAAATCCAACCTCAGATTGGCCCAAAACCTTTTCAAAAATTCGGCAATCACAGCCGAAGGCCAAATCATCCATCCAAGTCTCACGAGGTCCATCTGTGGCATCCCTTCGATGCACCATGGGCCAGACACCAACACTAGGTGTTCTACACAGTGGATTCATCGGAAAATCGCAAGGGAAAACCCAGTACACTACACCCTCCCCTACAAGAAAAAGTTTCGTCCTCGAAACAAAATCATACCTCAGACAGGAGCCTCAAACAAGTGGGGGTGAGCATCCATCATCGCTGACTCCAACTCCCAGGTAGCCTCGCGCTCATCATGACTGCTCCAGAGAACCTTCACATAGGGGATGGCCCGACTGCGCAACTCCCTAACCTCACGCTCCAAGATCCTCAACGGCCGCTCAACATAACTCAGGTCCTCAGCAACCTCCAATGGAGTGAAATCGATAATATGAGACGGGTCATGAACATACCTCCTCAGCGTCGATACATGAAACACATTGTGAACACCTGAAAGCCTGGGAGGAAGCGCAAGCCTGTAGGCAACTGGCCCTAAGCGCTCCAACACCTCAAAAGGTCCAATAAAGCGAGGGCTCAGTTTCCCACGAATACCAAATCTCCGAATCCCCTTCGAAGGCGAGACTTTCAGAAAAACATGGTCACCCACCTGAAACTCTAAGTCTCGCCGTCGAGTATCAGCATAACTCCTCTGTCGACTCTGGGCGGTCTCTAGGTGTCGTCGTATCAATCTGACCTTTTCCTCTGCCTCCAACAGTAGATCAGGACCCAAAGTCTTCTTCTCACCCACGTCACTCCAATAAAGGGGTGACCGACACTTGCGTCCATACAACGCTTCAAACGGAGCCATCTGAATGCTCGCTTGATAGCTGTTGTTGTACGCAAACTCAACTAATCCCAAGTGTCGGTACCATCCTCCCCCAAAGTCCAGAATGCATGCTCTCAACATATCCTCGAGGGTCTGAATAGTGCGCTCTGACTGCCCATCGGTCTGTGGGTGGAATGCTGTACTAAATCGGAGCTGCGTCCCCAAGGCTGTCTGTAAACTCCTCCAGAAATGCGAGACAAACCTCGGGTCTCTATCTGATACGATGGAAACGGGTACCCCGTGCAATCTAACCACCTCAGCCAAGTACACCTGCGCCAGTCGCTCCATCGGCCAAGTCATCTGAACCGGTAAAAAGTGAGCGGATTTGGTAAGCCTGTCCACGACTACCCAGATAGCATCCGCTCCCGTCTGTGCTCTCGGCAACCCAGTGACAAAATCCATCGTAACATGTTCCCATTTCCATTCAGGGATTGGGAGACTCTGCAACTTGCCAGCAGGTACACGATGCTCAGCCTTTACTTGCTGACAAGTTAAACAGTGCGCTACAAATCTCCCAATGTCTCTTTTCATCCCATTCCACCAAAACTGTGCCTTCAGATCCCTATACATCTTAGTCCCACCAGGGTGGATGGTATAAGGTGTATAGTGGGCCTCCCTCAAGATCTGCTCTCGAATCTCTGCATCCATAGGCACGCAAGCTCGGTCCCTGTACCGGAGTACTCCCGCAGCATCAACTGAAAAGTCCCCTAACAAACCAGTCTGCATCTGCTCTCGAATCCTCACCAGGTGGGGGTCCTCACTCTGTCTCTCCCGAATCCTGTCCAACAGAGTGGGCTGCACGACTAGAGACATAAGTCTAGCAGAGACCCCAGGGGACACAACCTCGAGCTCTAACCGCCTCATCTGCTCAAGTAATGGCGCCTGATCGGTGATCATCAAAGATAAACTCTGTACTGCTCTCCTGCTCAGGGCATCAGCAACCACGTTGGCCTTGCCAGGGTGGTATAGAATGTCTACATCATAATCTTTCAACAATTCCAACCATCTACGCTGCCTCAAGTTGAGCTCCTTCTGTGTGAACAGGTATTTCAAGCTCTTGTGGTCGGTGTAAATCTCGCAGTGTTCCCCATACAAGTAGTGGCGCCACAACTTTAGTGCAAAAATCACTGCAGCTAGCTCCAAATCATGGGTAGGGTAATTCTTTTCATAATCCTTCAGTTGCCGAGAGGCGTAAGCGATTACCCTACCCTCCTGCATCAGCACACAACCAAGTCCACTGTGCGATGCATCACTATAAATCACGTATCCTTTCCCCATAACAGGGAGGGAAAGGATAGGAGCCGACATCAACCTGATCTTTAATTCCTCAAAGCTCCTCTGGCAGTCCTCACTCCAAATAAACTTAATCCCTTTTCGCGTCAAACGAGTGAGGGGTGCGGAAAGTTTCGCAAAACCTTCCACAAACCGACGGTAATATCCTGCTAAGCCCATGAAACTACGGACCTCTGATACCGTCGTCGGTCGGGGCCAATCCCGGACTGCCTCGATCTTCGCCGGGTCTACTGCCACTCCAGCGGCTGAAATCACGTGGCCCAAAAAGGCAACCTCCCGAAGCCAGAAATCACACTTAGATAGCTTGGCATACAACTTTCTCTCTCTCAGAAGTTGTAGCACAATCCTCAGATGCTCCTCGTGCTCCACATCGCTTCGGGAATAAACTAGGATGTCATCAATAAAAACAACAACGAACCGATCCAGGTATGGTCGAAAAATCCTGTTCATCAAATCCATAAAAGCTGCAGGGGCATTTGTCAGTCCAAAAGGCATGACGGTGAACTCGTAATGCCCGTACCGCGACCTGAATGCCGTCTTTGGGATGTCCTCGGCCTTCACCTTCAATTGGTGGTAACCAGACTGTAAATCAATCTTGGAGAAGACACAAGACCCTTGCAGCTGGTCGAATAAGTCATCAATGCGCGGCAAAGGGTACTTGTTCTTGATGGTCACTTTATTCAGCTCCCGGTAATCTACACACAGTCGAAGTGAACCATCCTTCTTCTTCACAAATAGCACCGGCGCTCCCCAAGGTGATACACTAGGCCTCACAAAACCCTTGTCCATTAAATCCTGGAGTTGCGCCTTTAACTCCCGCAGCTCGGCCGGTGCCATTCGGTAAGGAGCCTTAGAGATTGGCGCAGTTCCGGGAACTACGTCAATCAAAAACTCAACCTCCCTATCCGGCGGCATATGAACTAGCTCCGGAGGAAAAACATCCGGGTACTCATGGACAATAGGAATATCCGTGAGTCCCGGTGCCGCCGTAGGCTCCTTAACCACCGATGCCAAAAAGGCCACGCATCCACTGCGCATCATCTGCCTCGCACGAGAGGTCGAAACCACAGAGGCAAAGAAAGCACTCTGGCACCCCCTGTAAACGAACACCTCCTGGCCTGGCTCGCTAAAGGTAACAGTCCTCGCGGCGCAATCAATCGTCGCGAAATAGCGAGCCAGCCAATCCATCCCCAGAACAATGTCGTAATCTTGCAGCTCACTAAGGACCATAAGGTCCGCTGGCAAGATCCAGGACTCAATCTGAACAGGGCAAGACCAACAACACTCCTCTACATGCAATGTATGATCAGGAATCTGTACCTCTACTGCATGTGGCAACCGACCTAACACTAGTCCATGAGATGATGCAAATACTCTACTGATAAAAGAATGTGATGCACCGGTATCAAATAAAGTGCGAGCTCTAGTACCAAGAAGTAAAGTGATACCTGCCACCACGTGGTCGGCTGCCGTGGAGTCCCCTACCTGGGCGGCGTAGACTCGCCCGCTCTGAGCTGGTGGTCGGTAATCTGCAGGGTGGGAGGAAGGAGCCCCGCTCGCTGGAGCATAAGGCCGCTGCTGGGGCACTGAAGGAGCTGATGCTGAAGAAGGAGCCTGCGGTGTAGAGAGAGGGCAAGTAGCTCGAATATGGCCGGACTGTCCACACCGATAACAGCGGCCATACCTCTGGTCACAAGTATCCGCCGCGTGCTGTCCCCTACAAAAGACGCACCTGACCCCAGACTGGGACTGCCTCGACTGCTGCTGTTGCTGTCCTTGCCGCTGTGACCCCTGCTGTCGCGACTGCGACCTCTGCTGCTGCGAGTGCTGCTGCTGTCGCTGGGGCTGCCGCTGCTGCTGCTGCTGCTGCTGTGGGGGTCTCTGGGATCCACCATACCCTCGCCGCTCCGAACGCCCACGGCCCGTAAACTGCGGCGGTGGTGGTCGGGGCGGCCTCCATGAACTGGCCTGTCCCCCCCTCGTCTGGCATTGGCCGCTTCCTCTCAGAACTCTGAGCGGCCAAGCCCCCACGTCTAGCGACGACGTGATCTCCCCTCTCGACCCACTGTGCATGATCCACTGCCTCTGATAAAGTCTGAAGCCTCTGGGCGTGTACCAAGGTATAGACCTCGGGGCGCAAACCTGTCTCAAACAGCTCCACCTGGTGCAGCCCATCCCTGGCAACATAGGGTACGCAGTTGAGCAACTGCGTAAACTCCTGATAATAATCCCATACCGTCCTGTCCCCCTGCTGGAGATTCTTCAAATCATCCTCAAGCTTTTTCTTCACGCTCGTGGAGAAATAAGTGTCAAGGATCAACCGTCTAAACTCCGACCAGGGTAGCTGTCGGGTGATCTGAAACTCCAAGGGCTCGACCCGACGCCACCAAGCATCTGCATCCCCCTCTAGGCAATGTACAGCCATATGCACTCTGAACCTGTGGTCAATGAAGAAGTCTCTGAACAACTTCTCCATTGCTGCCAGCCATGATCCTATCTCCGATGGGTGAGTACTCCTCCCAGAGAACCTAGGTGGTCCTCGCTTACAGAACTTGGCGAGTTTGTCAGCAAACTCCTCCTCCTCCGCTGGGGTCAACGGCCTGAACTCTCCCTGAGCCCCACTGCTCGACGACGGTGCCGTAGGGACTAATGGAATAGCCGGCGGTACAACTGGTGGTACAGGGGCCTCTACAGTAGTAGGGGGAGGGGCCCCAACCTGAGCCAGCAACTGCTCGAACCTCTGCTCCTGTCGGCGGTGGCTCTCCGCCAACTGGGCCACCATGGCCCTCAGCTCACCTGATCTCAGAAGGCCCGGACTGCTCCGGCTCCTCCGGGGGCGTAGGAGTACCCCGAGTAGGAATCTGCCGCCTAGGAGGCATCCTGTCACACAAAATCCACGGGTCAGTAAACCAAACCACTCTCGACCCAATCACGCGAAAGTCATGGGCATTCCCCTATTTCTGTAACCTTATGTTGTCTGCAGCCAACATAATAGTCCCCCAGAAATAGGCTATGCCAATCCCTCTCCACTCACAGGAAGAGTTAACAACCAATTACCGACTTTCGCACAATATCACGTCACTCACGCTCGGCCTTCCTAGGGTCTGCCAAAAGCCTAGGGTTTCCTAAGTCCCAACTGACCTATCCCTAAGCTCTGATACCAACTAATCTGTCACGCCCCGGGTGTAAACCAGAACCCGGGCCCGTCCACAGATCCGCCGTGCATACGGAATTTTCCGTGTACACGAAGCGCTGATAACCTGCTCAGATATAAAACAAGTAATAAAGGAGCATAAAACAGAGCTAAACTAAAACTAATACAACTCAGACAAATACTGGAAAGGAAAGTACAGTAAGCTCTCAAAAATATACAAGTGTCTCTCCCAGCTCACGAAATATAAACAACCAGCTGGCCGCAGCCAGACCCAAAATAAAGGAAAAATACAACCGTCTGAGTGTACTGGGGATACGACAAAACTACCAAAAACTCGAGCTCGGGGTAGCAGCTATCTAGTCGGCGATCCTCTTACCTCGATCCTGGTAGGAAGGCCCCGCAACTCCGGCAGATGACTCTGCAAAACAAAGGGGACAAGAAAAGGGAAAAACAGTGGGGGTCAGTACTACAGTAAAGACAGTAGCCTCCCCTAGTGGGTAAACCTCAACACGAACTCCTACCTGCCCACTAGGTCTACCAGAGGCTAAAGGAATAAATGCGGTAACTAAGAGTATGACTCCTGATAAAAGCTACCACTAATATGCCTCTACCTGCCCAGCTAAAGATAGCTAAAAGTATGCATCAGAGAATCGAAGCCTGCCACATCGGGTATGCCAGCCTACGCATAACACCGGTGTGGAATAGGAGTCTCAATGTCTGCCAAATCGGGTATGCCAGCCTACGCATAACACCGTATGGGACAGGAGTCTCAAGGTCTGCTAAATCGGGTATGCCAGCCTACGCATAGCACCGATAAGGGGTAGGGTTCTCAATGTCTGCCAAATCGGGTATGCCAGCCTACACATAACACCGATATGGGACAGGAGTCCCAGGGTCTCAAGTCTGCAAATCGCGCACTCCGCTCTATAAGGAAAGTACCGTCTCCCAAGAGGAAGCCCAAACCCCTCTCCCCGAAACCCAAGTATCTGACTACACTAACCCAGCCCCTGCTCCAACCCGAGCATAATATCCCCTATGTCTAAGTGACTGAAGGAAAGAATGCAACATGGTTTCTCCTAAGTCCAATTCCAGCATGATAGTGTAGCAGAAAAAGGTGGCCTATCTAGGTGACCATTCAAGCATGCAAAAGTCATTAACTTGATAAACCTCTTTTTAATTATTCTAACATATGCAACATTAAATGTTTGGACCCTCCGATGTACACGTGGCATGATATACGATACATGATACAATTTAGATGTACAATTAACTAGCAAGTACCCCTTTTACAACATGCATTCTAACCCCATGCCCAAACCTTTCCTTAACACACAATATGATATGGCTATAGCATTCATTCCAACTAATTAAATTGCATATCTAAACATGGAAACACCACTCATGAACTTGTAGCTTGCTAACAATGCAAGTATTAGCAAAAGAACCTTAATATCATGCAAGCATGCTAGATACATTCATATTTAATAACATATAATCGTGGCATTCCAATAGGCCTAGTGACATTCACAAGCAGGAGGTTCTCAACATCACCCAACCTCGAGCGCTATTCCAAAATTCCCAAAAGCGAAGTCCAAGATCAGTCCAACACACCACCAATCTGTACAAAATACCCCAAAGGAAAAATACATAAGCTTAACATCCACAATTTCCAGAATCTGTCCCCCAAACCAGCAGTCCACAATTCACTAATTTTTACCTGCGAATAATGCCCAGAAAAATCCAAGAAAATACTATCGCGATCCTTGCGACGAGCCCGTCGAAACGAGTACCTGCACGCCCAATTTGGAGTTTCCTACGCTGAGATAAAATCCGACAAGGGGTACACCCCAAACCCAAACTGCACTAAATTCCTGTAACAAGGAACCACAGAGGAAGAAGATTCTCACCCTCGAGTAAAATTCAGAAAATTCTGAGAAAAATCCAGGAGACTCCTTGCGAAGCGTAGATGAAAATGCCTTTTGAATCGCCTCGTTCCGACGTCCGAGCGAAAAGATATGGCAAGAACACCGCGGTGCTGTCCCAAAAGTCCGCGAAGAAAAAGGGTCAAATGGTTGCTCGGAAAACTCCAATATCAGCACGGAAATCGAGGAACCACAAAACACAGGAGTTGAAGCCCTACCTGTCAAGAGTCCAACGGCGCAAGAATCGGCGAATTCCGAGGTCGGGGTGAGTCGGAGGAGTCCAAACACTGAGAAGGGGTGAAGAGGATCGCCGGAGAACAAGCGTCGCGCCGCGCCGTAAAATGGTGAACCTCGGGATGCGTGCCTCCAAAAATCTTCAAACTTCTCCAAAGGGTTGAGCTCTGAGAGAGGAGGAATCGCCGTGAAGAAAGCCCAGCGAAAATAGAGTCCAAAAAGCCTACAAGACGAATGGGGGGAGCTATTTATAGGCCCAGCCCACTAAGCATTCGGGCCGGGTTTTCGGGCGCAACTTTCGGGCGCACTGCGCCCGGAAACCGGTCGCACCGCCCCTGTCCGACGCGCCCGAAACAACCAGGAGCGGCCACGTCACCCCAAACAGGGGACAGCGGATCCCAGCGGCCCGCCTACGCCACGTGGCCCCCCGCAGTCAACGGGGGTAGGTACGGCCGGCCAATCTCGAGGCGACACGTGTCGCACTCGAGTGCGGCCGACCGCCCCCCCCCTGGCGCCACTGTGCGCGCACGTGCGCGCACAGTACCGAGGCGCCCCCCCCGCGCACCCGTGGACCGCGCCCACGTGGACCGACGAATCCGAAGCCGCCACGTGTCATGCGCCCGGTCCACCGCCAACCCGCAATTCCGTGAGCCGTGCCGCGTGCGCCCGCCTACCAGGGCACGCCACGCGTCCACCCGCCGCGGTCCATGCACCGCCGCGCCATTGCGTGGACCCAGCCGCGTGAGCCGGCCAATAAAAGGGCGCCACGTGGCGCTGGCCGGTCCACGCGTCACCCCCGTGCACCGAAAATCCCCCAAATCTTCCGGAAGCCCGCATTTGGTCATCCGGACTCCAAATTCAACAAGCAAATAGCCGTTTTCAAGCGTTTTTCCGCGCTGAATCCAAATCCAACCTCAGATTGGCCCAAAACCTTTTCAAAAATTCGGCAATCACAGCCGAAGGCCAAATCATCTATCCAAGTCTCACGAGGTCCATCTGTGGCATCCCTTCGATGCACCATGGGCCAGACACCAACACTAGGTGTTCTACACAGTGGATTCATCGGAAAATCGCAAGGGAAAACCCAGTACACTACACGGGCAAACCAACGCCCGAAGAAAGCGAAGAAAGACGGGCAGGTGCCAACGGGAGGCCCGGAACCACTACAGGAACCCTGCGTTATCTGTGGGAAGGCACACCGAGTGACAAGCTGCCTTTGGAGGTACTCCCATTGCAATAAATGTGGCAAGCCGGACCACACCCGTGCCTCACGCCCTCAGGAACTAGCCACCACTACCGCGGCGCCGCAGCCGGAAGGATGAGAGGGTACTGCAGCCCCTGTTCCGCAGGAGGACCTACCCGGCGGCCAGCACACGGCGGATTCTTACGACACCAAGTCCCTACCCCGCCACGCCGTACGTCGTTGGCCTAAGGGTTGTGGACGGACTCCCCGAACTACCACGGTGGAAGACGCGATGTCTTAGAACAAGTGACAGCAGGTAACTTCTGTTTCTCTCTGTTTAGGAGCACCGGTTACACCTAGGCTTACTACCCTCGTCCAACTCTCTCTCTCTCTCTCTCTCTCTCTCTCTCTCTCTCTTTTGTCCTTTTCCCTCCCCTACTCCCTGACGTGCCTAGTGCGGATTAGGGGAGAAATCCTTAGGTATTAGTCGAACCCTCCCCGGCCTACGCGCGCGGGCGGGTTTCGGGACATAGGAGACCCTATCGTTTTTAGTGAGAGCTGTTAGGGGTTATGTAAGGATTAAATGGGTCCCACCCCTTACCTTACAATTAAGGATCCAGGAGACCGATAGGTCGCTTGGGGCCGCAGTCCAAGTTAGATCCGACATCCCAATCATAAGGGAATTTTCGGATGTATCTCCGGCGGAACTCCCTGGGATGCCACCCGAACGAGAGGTCGACTTCCCTATTGAGCTGCTCCCGGGCACTTAAGCCATCACCAAAGCACCGTACAGGATGGCCTTCGCCGAGTTGAAGGAACTCAAGGCACGGCTGGAAGACCTTTTGGATAAAGGCTTCATCAGACCGAGCGTGTCGCCATGGGGCGCGCCCGTTCTGTTCGTAAGAAAGAAGGACGGAAGTCTTCGTTTGTGCATAGACTACCGGGAAATAAACAAGGTCACCATCAAGAACAAATACCCCCTGCCGCGGATCGACGATCTATTCGACCAGTTACAGGGAGCAACGGTGTTCTCAAAGATCGATCTGCAGTCCGGCTACCATCAGCTCAGAGTTAGGGGCGAGGACATCCCCAAACAGCTTTTCGGACTCGCTACGGCTACTACGAATTCACGGTAATGCCGTTCGGGCTCACCAATGCCCCAGCAGTATTTATGGACATGATGAATAGGGTCTGGCAGGGTATTACAGGCGCTTTGTGGAAGGCTTCTCCAAGATAGCCACGCCCCTGACTCGCCTGACCCAAAAGGGGAGAAGTTTATCTGGACAGACCAATGCCAGAGGAGTTTTGAAGAACTCAAGGACAGATTGACGCGGGCCCCGGTTCTCGCTTTACCGGAACCTGGGGAGGACTATGAGGTTTATTGTTATGCGTCGCGAAACGGTCTCGGAGGTGTGTTTATGCAACGGGGTAAGGTCATAGCCTATGCGTCAAGAAACTTAAGGAGTACGAGAGAAATTATCCCGTGCACGACTTGGAGCTTGCAGCAGTCATGTTTGTCCTCAAACTGTGGAGACACTATTTGTACGGGACACACTGCAATGTGTATTCCGATCATCAGAGCCTCAAGTACCTTTCACTCAGAATGAGCTAAACTGCGGCAAAGGCGGTGGCTCGAGCTACTGAAAGGCTATGACATAACGATCCACTACCACCCGGGGAAGGCAAATGTGGTCGCCATGCTCTGAGCCGCAAGGGACAGACGGTGGAATCAATGACAAATGCCCTTACCAAGCAGGACGTCTGATTGCAGAATTTTCGCAATTTGAGACTGGAGGTAGTACCAGCGGGTACAGTCGTGCAACTCATGACCCTGGTGGTCAGACCCACCCTACTGGACAGGATCTTGGAAGGACAATCGACAGATACCCAGTTACAACTTGTGCGAGACAGAGTTCCCTCAGACCAAAGGGGCGATTTCGTATAGGCTCTGATGCACAATACCATTCCGAGGAATTAATTTGCGTGCGACTACCGGAACTCAAAGAGGAAATCCGCGGGAAGCGCATACTGCTCCCTACGCAGTGACACCCTGGGGAACAAAGTGTACCAAAGATGCTAACAGAAACCGCGGAGACTGGTGGCTAAGTGAGGGAGACGTGAAAGATTCGTGGCACTTGCCTGGTGTGCCAAAGAACAGTACCGGAACATCAACGGCCAGCAGGGAACGTTACAACTGTTGCCGGTGCCGGAATGGAGTGGGAGATGATTACGATGGATTTTGTGACCGGTTCCCGAGATCAGCCCAAGGACTTGATGCGATATGGGTCATAGTTGGATCGTTTAGAACGAACAATCGACCCCACTGCTGCCCATACATACGACGTGGACTCGGGAACGACTGGCGCAAACATACATTAATGAGATAGATGAGTTGCATGGAATACCGGCGTCCATTACATCGTACAGAGAACACGCGCAATTTCTGTCGAACTTTTGGCAGAGCCTGCAACGAGCAATGGGAACCAAACTGCATTTCAGCATGGCTTTTCACCCGCAAACTGACGGAAGAATCGGCGGGGTGATCCAGATCCTCGAAGACAGGCTCCGGGCATGCGTACTTGACTTGGGCGAAGGGTGGTCTCGATACCTACCCCTTGTGGAATTCGCCTACAACAACAGTTACCAGCCAGCATTCAAATGGCGCCATACGAGCTCTATATTGGGCGATGCTGTCGGTCTCAATATGCTGGGACGACTTGGGAGAGCGCAAGTTTTTGGGGAGGATTTAGTGGAGGAGACCGAGGCGAAGGTGCCGCCTAATCAGGGCAACGGCTGCTGACCGCCCAGAGACGACAGAAAAGAGTACGCGGACCATAGACGAACGGATTTGGAATCATGGTGGGCGAGCACGTGTTGCTCCGAGTTTCGCCTTCAAAGGGGACCGGCGTTTCGGCCTGAGGGGGAAAGTTAAGTCCGAGGTACGTGGGGACCGTTCGAGATCCTAGAACGCGTGGGCCCGGTGGCGTACGGTTGGCCTTGCCGCCGAACCTCGATCGAGTCACACCACCTGTTTCACGTTTCAATGCTCCAGAAGTACCTCCCCGACCCCTCCACGGCCCTAGATGTATCCACTATAGAGTACAAGAGGACTTAAGCGTCGAGGAGACGCCGGTCGGGATCTTGGCACGCGATGGGATAAGAAATTGCGCAATCGACCATCCCCTATGTAAAGGTCCAATGGAGCAACCACGAAGACGCGCGAAGCGACGTGGGAACTGGAATCAACAAAGGATGAGTGGAATGTTCCTGAATTGTTTAGCAGGGGTTGTAATTAAGTTTCGAGGACGAACTTCTTATAAAGTGTGAGTGGTGTAATGACACATTGTTTCTAGTAATTTTCCCCCTCTGTTAATAAAAGTGTTTCTTTTAGTGAATTTGAATTACCGAGTTTCGTGAGTCGGATTCGATGTGTGGCATGGGTATTTTTCGGTTAAAGGGCTCGAACAAATGAACGGACGGTTGCAATCGGATCTAACATCCGACGTAGGGATCTCCCGGAACAGGGTTTTTAGAGTTGCGGTGACTTAACGTGCATCGAATCATCGTGCCCAAAATATCCAGCACAATGCTTTACGAGGAAATGTGTTTTATCCCGTAGGATCAATTATTAAAGAATTAATTATTCGGTGACAGATATTAAAGGTGGGATTTAATTGTACGTACGAAAAGTAAAAATCCCACTTTCACAAAAAGAGAAACCCTAGCCGTAGAGAACAAGGGAGAAAAGAGAAGAAAAAGGCGGAACCCTAACCGGAGAGGGGAAAAAGAAAAGAAGAGAGAGAAGAAGCGGAGGAATCTGATCACCCCGAACCACGTACCGGAATTAGGAGTGCGATAGGTCGACTTCCCCGTCGGAATTTTGGTAGTAGAATTCGTTTGTTGTATTATTGGGGTTTTCGTATCTTTTTCGTTGCCGTCATCGCCGTCTCGTCCCGTCGTCATCGCCGGCCTCGCCGACGGGCGGACGACGCG
>JAQNDB010003998.1:0-26164 GCA_029204045.2 Tillandsia leiboldiana | reverse complement strand
ATTGATCGCCTTCCCCGCAAAGATCGACGAAACGCTACAAGGACGATACCTCTCCTTCGCCCGGTACCGACGAAAACAAGGTGAGCCGTGCTTTCATTTTTCTTTCTTGTCGTTCCTCGTTACGAACGAGGGGGAGGGGGGCTTTCTTGATTCGTCGGAGATGGGAAGGGAGGAGCCAGCCCCGCACGCGGAGCGCCGCGCGGGGCACCCGCATGCGGGCGCCGTGCGGGGCAGCCCGCGCATGAGGGGGCCCGCGCGGGGCAGCCCGCGCATGCGGGGGCGCCGCGCGGGGCACCACGCATGCTGGGGGCGCCGCGCGGGGCACCCGCGCATGCGGGTCGCCGCGCGAGGCCCGCCCGCGCATGCGGGGGCGCCGCGCGGGGCACCCGCATGCGGGGCGCCGCGATGGGCACCCGCATGCGGGCGCCGCGCGGGCAGCCCCGCATGCGGGGGCGCCGCGCGGGCAGCCCGCGCATGCGGGCGCTCCGCGCGGGCACCCGCATGCGGGCGCCGCGCGGGGCAGCCCGCGCATGCGGGGCACCGCGCGGGGCCGCCCGTGCATACGGGGGCGCCGCGCGGGCAGCACGGCCCCGCGCGGGGGGTTGGTCGCTGCCGTCAGAGGCCGGTTGGCGTTGGGGCTCCTTACTTTCGCGTTTAAAAGTTCTTGATCTCCCCGCCCGGGATCCGTTTTTGCAGCTTCGGGGAGCGCGCCGGGACGCGGGGAGCCGAGCGTGGTTTTCTACTAGCGACAGGTGGTTGAATGTGTTAATTAGCATCATTTCCGACGACCGTTTATTCTAGATATTACATGTATCGTTTCACTTTACCTGCCGCCTATTATCGTACTTAGATGCTACATGTAATCGCCGCACTTTAGTAGTTAGGTGTATTATGCTCCTGATGTTACCTGTTGTTGCTTTTCTTCGATTATACTTGTTAGTAGAGTACCTTGATTACACATGTTATTATCTTACCCTTGTTCATGCATTGTGGCTACTGTGCTCGAGGCTGCAACACGCGCACCCCGCGGTTTGGCCACCGCGAAGGTGCGCTTTTTCCGGAAAAGTGGTCTATGACCCGTGTATACCCCCGAGGGTGACGTATTGGGGCCCCTTATTATTTGTGGGGTTTGAGGCGCCGAGGTGGCGAGCGGTGCGACCCGTCGGTTTAGTTGTCCGACGTGGTCGGTTTCTGCAGGTACGGTATGGGATCGGTTTAGTTGTCCGACGTGGCCGGGTATTACAGGATCAGGTGTACAGGTTACCCTCTCCACCTTGAGGGTGGTTTGCTCCGGTTGTCTTCACGGTTTGTTTTATTATATTCTCCTGCTCTACTATTTTTACGTCACTGACTTCCCACTTCGTGACAGGGTTCAGTCGGGGGGAGAGGTAGGCGGCGGTGAGGACGGGACAGGAGCAGCTGGGTCGCTGGGGACCCTGGACTGTATTTGTTCTTTCATTCTTGCATTTCATTTACATTGTAGTTATGTGAGAGGTTCTCGATACCCTCGTGGGGTCGGCGTGGATGTCGGTATGGGTTGCATTTAGTTACCCTCTTATACTTTACTCTTCCTTTTATTCTGTTGGCCATTTGAAAAGAAAAAAAAGCAAAAGCCAAAGAAAGATTGCGAAAACCATTTTTAAAAATCTAAGTGTCGTGTGGGCACTGGTTTCAAAACCCTGTGGCTTTATGGATTGCGAAAGGGATTTCAAAACTTGGGTGTCGGGTGGGCACCGTTTCAAACCTTGTGGATTTATGCTGATTTCGAAACTCGCTTTCAAACGTAAGCGCCGGTAGGCGCTCTTTTAAAAACTGTGGATTTATCCTTTCCAATTGATCGGCCATACGTTTTAAATAGATTAGAATGCTGGTTGTATGTTAATAATTGTTGTGATTGAATGGTTGTGTATGTTTGGAACATGTACTGAACGCCACGCCGTGCATATACAGGGGAGACTCTGTCCGTTTACAGAGTGATCCGTATGTGTGGCGGGTCTGGGCATGCGCCGGGGAAGAGGGGTTCTCTTTTACAAAAAAAAAATTAGTACGTCAAAAGTTCGACTTTTGTGAATCGTTTCGCTTAAAACAAACCCCCCGGGGCGTGACAGATTAAATGGTATCAGAGACTTCTTTCAATCACAACAGTTAGTGCCGACATCCGTGGGAACACCTCACTTGCCTACACATGAATGAAATGGGTAGGGCATAGGACTGTAGAACGCGAGCGATCGAGGGGGGGGGGGGGATAAGAGTTCGAGTTCTTTCTTTCGCTAAGTGGTTCGTTGTCCCGTCGCTTATTAGCAAGGCTAAAGCTGACTTTCTTTGTGTGTATACAGATAGAGGGCCGACTTAGCAAGCACCGGCGACGGGAATGGACCTTGCTGACGAAGCCAATCGCCTGCTCCGCAACCAGCTGCGCGACGTGGCTGGGCAACTGCTGACTCTCGCGGAGCGCCTGAGCTTGCTGACGCAGGACCTCGAGGGCGTCGATCGATTCCGGGGCGGCAGCGGAGGCGTTGCCCCTCCCGGGATGCCACCGACGGGCCCTCCCATCTTCCAGGAGGCTGCTAACTTGGCCGTGTACACCAACGTAGAGCGCGCCCGGCAGGAATACTCTTACACCCGAGTCGGCCGGGGACCCCCATAGGAGGGGCCGGGCGAGCAAACCGCCCGAGACGCCGGACAGAACCTCAAGCAGATGACGGATGGAGAGACTTAGGCCCAACCGAAGCCGTGCGTCATATGCGGCAACGCACACCTCATGACAAGTTGCCCGTGCGGGACGGACACTGCTTCCGGTGTGGCGGGCCGGGCCACACGCGTCAGGAGTGCCCTCTGAAGCCGGCTGCAATAGACCCCCGGCGCCGCGACACGTTGAGCCTAAGGGAACGGCTTGCCCCCACCCTCAAGGGGGGCACCGATCCAGAGAGCCGGCCAAATCCACGCCCGAAGCAAGCACCGAAGGACGAGCGGGGGCTCAAGGTAAGCGCGCACAGTGCAAACAGTGTCCTGCGTCATCTGCGAGGGCGCGCACCCAGTGACGGAATGCACTTTGAGGTACCACTACTGTAACTGGTGCGGCTTGTCAGATCACACTTATCTCTCCTGCCCCCAGGGGCCAACCCCTGCCTCCGCCGCCGCGCCACCACCGCAGAGAGGAACAGAGAGCGCTGCGGCCCCCGTGCAGGCAAAGGACTCGCCTGGCGACCAGCAATCCGCGGACTCCTTAGACAGGAAACCCCTACCCACACACGCGGTGCGAAGCTGGCCCAAGGGTTGTGGGCGGACTTCCCCGGCCGCCCCGGCAGACGACGCGTCGTCCCAAAATAGGGAATGACAGGTACTTATTTTATTGTTTTGTTTTTTTTTCCTTCCTTCCTTCTCTTGTCTAGATAGGAGCACCCTTTGGGCCGGAGCAACCCGTCCCTACCAGACCCTTGCGAGCCCTCCTGCCTTTATGTGATAACCGCGGCTTTATTTGTCTTTCTAGACTTTCCTTTGAATTCTTGTTGATCCGCTTTTCGACTAAGGGGTCCAGGGGTGAATTATTTTTCTTTATCTTTGGGCAGACTGTCGGGGCTCGCGGGTATTTTTAGACAATAGAGCTCGCGAAGTGGAAAACGGGGGCGAAATCGGTTCTGGATTCTGACCCCGGAATCTCCCAGAATAAATTCCGGAAGTTGGCAGCAGTTCAGGCGACTTACGCGTTCTTCGAGGCGGACCGGACCCAGGTTCGCACCCAAACTCATTTCGCCGAGATTGAATTGCTTTTTGGGACTTAGGGTTAAGTTCCCGTGTACGGGCGGCTATTCTTTTAATTCATTGGTGTAGGTTCAGATTTAGCCCCCCCCCCTACCGTTCCTCCCACCTCTGTTACATCGCGACTTGAAGAAGGACAAGAAACCGCCCCTCCCAAACCCTCCTCTTCCCATCCGATCGGCGCGAGGAACCGCGGCGGAACGATCGAGGAACGGGAAGAACACCGCACACCTCCGGAACCGGGCACGCAAGAACGGGATAATCCTCTTCTCTCCCTCCCTCTTCATCGGCGAGTCGGAGGCGCATTGGTTCTGTGAGCTTTTTTATTTGTAGCTAGGGTTTCCTTTCGGATCGTCGCACGGGAAGGGGGGAGACGGTACACCCCGGCCGGCCGCACCACCGCCGTCGCGAGGCGCCCTTGCGCGCAGGGCTAGGGCACCGGGTGTGCGGGTCTGGCACCCGCGCGGGCCTGGGCGCCGCGCTGGGTCGCCCGTGCGTGCGGGTCTGGCACCCGCGCGGGCCTGGGCGCCGCGCGGGGTCGCCCGTGCGTGCGGGCTGGGCGCCCGCGCGGAGCCTGGGCGCCGCGCGGGGCCGCCCGTGCGTGCGGGCTGGGCGCCTGCGCGGGACCTGGGCGCCGCGCAGGGCAGCCCGTGCGTGCGTCCTGGGCGCCCGTGCTGGACCGGGGCGCCGCGCGGGGGGCCAGGCACCGAACAGGACCGCCGCTGTCAGGGAGCCGTGCGGGCCTCACACCGCACGGAGCCTGATACGCGTGCGGCCAACGCGGCAGCACGGTCACCGCCGCCTCGGGTTCCGACTCGGCCGCCGCCGCCGCCGTCGAACCCGAGAGCCCCGTTCCACGACGGGACCCGAATATCTGTTCTTGTTCCTTGTATTATGTTTGGTAGTCGCTGACTTCTTCCCGGTGGATTTTGTAGTTTCGGGGAGCGCACCGGGACACGGGGGGGTAGCGCTTTGATCATCGCTCGTAGAGGTGGGGTTTTTACTCTTAAGTCTTAACATTTAATTCTATCATGTTGGACGGGGTCATCCTTAAGTGTACTTGGGTTAAACATGGTAGGGAGGCATCATTTATTCGTTATGGCTTTACGGTGCTCGTGATTAGATATACATATTGTTTCATGTCGCTCTCATGCACGTATAGGAGTATGCTGTGAATATATATATATTGTTTCATATGGTTCTCATGCACGGATATGTATATGTTATTTCATACGGTTTTCATACATTGATATATATATATGGTTCACGGTTACTATGCTCGGCTGCAACACGCGCACCCGCGGTTTGGCCACCGCAAAGGGTGTGCTTTTTCGGAAAAGTGGTCCATGACCCGTGTATACCCACAGGACGGCGTGGGGCCTCTTTAGTTGTGGGGCTTGGATGCGCCAAGGTGTGAGCGGTGCGACCCGTCGGTTTAGTTGTCCGACGTGGGAGCGGTGCGACCCATTCGGTTTAGTTGTCCGACTTGGGCGCGGTGCGATTCGTCGGTTTAGTTGTCCGACGGGATCGGGTATTGCAGGTTTACAGGTGTTTGATCTTACTTTTCCCTTGCGGGGGTGGTTGCTCCGGATAGACTACGGTTGGACGTTTTCTTTACCTGCTATATTATTATCATTTTTTTGTTTAGTCGCTGACTTCCCACTTTGCGACAGGGTCCTACAGGGGGGAAAGTTAGGCGACGGTGAGGCCACGGCTAGAGGTTTTGGGTCTCAGGAGACCGGAACAGTACTTTACTCTTTATTTTCGCATTCCATTTATTATTTGTAGACTGTGGATGGTTCTCGATACCCTCGTGGGGTCGGTGTGGATGTTGGTACGGTGACAATTGAATTGTTTAGTTTTCTTTACATTTCTGTGGGCCGCTTTGGAAAATAAAATAGCAAATAAAAGAACAGGTTGCGAAAACTATTATTTCAAAACTCGGGTGCCGTGTGGGCACCGTTTTCAAAACCTTGTGGAATTATGGTTTGCGAAAATGGATTTCAAAACCTAAGTGTCGTGTGGGCACTGTTTTCAAAACCCTGAGTTTATGTTGCTTTCAAAAACGGTTTTCAAAATATGGGTGCCGGGTGGGCGCCGTTTCAACAACCGTGGGTTTTATCCTTTCAAACTAATCGGCCGTGAGTTAATTCAGCATATTGTGAATGGTTGTATGAACTGGATTGTTGTGATTGAATGTTTACTCATAATTGAACATTGTACAAACCGCGACGCCGTGCATATACAGGGGAGACTCTGTCCGTTTGTAGAGTGATCCTGTATATGCGGCGGATCTGGGCACGCGCCGGGGAAGAAGATTTTCAAATGAAAAAAAAAAGTACATCCCTTTTGTAATCCGTTTTCGCTAAATTAATCCCCCGGGGCGTGACAGATTAAGATGGTATCAGAGACTTAGCTTTCAATCACAACAATTGGTGCCGACGTCCACAGGAATACCTCACTTAACTACAAAGGAATGGAATGGATAGATTATAGTAGAGTAGGACGCGAGTGATCGAGGGGGGGGGAACGAGCCTGGGTCCTTTTCTCTCGATGGGGGGTTCGTTGCATGTTAGCGGAGTCTAGAGCTGACTGTTGTTTTTGTGTACAGACATGGTGTCACGCCCCGGGGTTTTTTTTTTTTTTTTTTTTTTTTTTTTTTTTTTTTTCTTTTCAAAAGAGACTTCTCTTCACCGGCGCGTGCCCAGACCCGCCGCACATACAGGATCTCTCTTCAAACGGAAAGAGTCTCCCCTGTATGTGCACGGCGTAGAGTTTAGTACATCTCCCAAACATTCACAACCATTCAATCACATCGGTTACTAACATACAACTAGCATTCAAGTTGTTAAAGCGCATGGCCGATCAATTTGAAAAGGATAAATCCACAGATTTAAAAGAGCGCCCACTCGGCGCTTATGTTTTGAAAACGAGTTTCACAATCAGCATAAATCCACAAGGTTTTGAAAACGGTGCCCACACGACACCCAAGTTTTGAAATCCATTTCGCAATCCATAAATCCACAGGGTTTTGAAACCAGTGCCCACACGACACTTAGATTTTAAAAACGATTTTCGCAATCTTTTCTTTGGTTTAGTTTTCTTTTTCCTTTTTCAAATGGCCAACAGAAATAGAAGGAATAGTAATGCATAAAAGGATAACTAAATGCAACTCATACCGACATCCACGTCGACCCCACGAGGGTATCGAGAACCTCACACACGACTACAAAGTAAATGAAATGCAAGAATAAAAGAAGAAATACAGTCCAGGGTTCCCAGCAACCCAGAAGCTCCTGCCCCGTCCTCACCGTCGCCTACCTCTCCCCCCATCTGGTCCCTGTCACGAAGTGGGAAGTCAGTGACGGAGAAAAAATAGTGAAGCAGGAAAATACAGTAAAACAAACCGTGAAGATAACCGGAGCAACCACCCTCGCAAGAGGGAACGATAACCTGTACACCTGTATCCTGCCATACCCGGCCGCGCCGGACTACCAAACCGGCGGCCGTACCGTACCTGTAACACCCGACCGCGTCGGACAACTAAACCGACGGGTCGCACCGCTCGCACCTCGGCGCCTCAAACCCCACAACTAATAAGGGGCCCCACTACGTCACCTCGTGGGTATACACGGGTCAATAGACCACTTTTCCGGAAAAGCGCACCCTTGCGGTGGCCAAACCGCGGGTGCGCGTGTCGCAGCCTCGAGCACAGGAACCGTGAAGCAATATACATATATATGAAACAATATGTAAAAACATCCAAGTGTAGGAGCCATATGAAGTGCCATATATATATTAGAGCGAGAGAACAGTAAAACTATAAATGATTAGTTGATGCTTTCCCTCAATGTTCTAACCCAAGCCTGAGATTCATATAAAATTTAGAACCTTCTTTCTATATCCCCTTTTTTTTTCTTTATTATAACAGTCGGCACAATCAAACGAGTAATGTCGACCACCCTTCGATCTTTAACCCAAGTACGCACAAGGTTGACCCCACCCAACAAGATACAATTTAATATTAGAACTTAAAACAAAAACCCACCTCAAACACGAAGAAAGAGACGTGTGGAAATTCCGACAGAAAAACCCTCACCGCGCGCCCGAACAGCTGTAACACAAATTCATTCGTCAAAAACATCGTCGCGGTTTAAAACACTCAAAAACGGGGCGAACCGGGCTAAAAACGGAGCTCCTGGGCCCTTTTTCTGAAAGTGGGTGTACGGGCCCATACGTGGACCGGGTCCACGACGGCGGCAGCAAAGGCGTGGGCCGGGAGCACGCGGCGCGGTGGACCAGCGCCGTCTTGGGCCGGGCCGCGCACGGGTGCGGGCGCGCACCGGGTCCAGGCCCCGCTGCTGCTGTGGCGCACGCCGGGTGCACGCCCGGGCGTGCACCGCGCGACCTGGCGCACCGGCCCGTGCACCGGGTCCGCGTCCCCGGGCCGGGCCGGCGTGCGCCGGGTGCACGCCGGCCCGGTGGACCGCGCGGCCTGGCGCACAGCTCTGTGCGCCGGGTCTGCGGCCCCGGGCCGGAGCGACGTGCACCGGGTGCACCCGGACGGGTGGACCACGGCCAGAAAACCCCAACATTGCGTCCGTTTTCGGCTCCGATCGCGACCCCGCGATCACGGCGGCTTCGGCGATGACCCCGTGAACACGGTGACGGCGGCGGCGGCCTCCCGTTTAACCACGGCGGCGGCGGCCTCCCGTTTGGTCCCCGAAATCGCCTCGCACGCGGCACGAGACCCCCGACAATTCAAGGGATTTCCCTCCCCTTGCCCGAAACAAGAACCGACACAAGAAACGAAACAAGAAACGAAACAAGAAGGCGAAAGCACGGCTCACCTTGTTTCCGTCGGCGCCGGGCGAAGGAGAGGGATCGTCCTTTTTGCGCTCGTCGGATCTTGCGGGGAGGCGATCAATCTCCTCCTTCTCCTCGTCAAGATTCCGGCTCTCGCGTCGCCTCGGTACAGGTGGGGGAAAGGCTTGGGGTTTTCACGCTGCGAAAGGGGAAAAGAAAGGAGCGGGGGACCCTAATCCCCCCCTTGGAGTTTAAGTCAGTTGTTTGGGTGCAGCCGGCGGGGATTTGGTTCCCCAAACCCCTAACTTAAACCACATTAAATTAGATTAACATCGATCAAATAGAAATTAAATTGAGTCGAGTTAAACTAGTTTAAATCCAATTAAATTAAATTAAATCAAGTTTAATTAAATCCGGGTCTGGTTTACCTCAGCGAAGGCGTGCTGACCCCTCGAACATCAACAACTTCAGGAATTTATTCCGGGAGCTTCCGGGGTCGGAAAACTGATCCGATCGCGCCGCCGGTCTTCGTTTTGCGGCCTTTATTCTCTAAAAATACCCGCGAGCCCCGACGGCCTGCCCAAAACGACGCGAGAAAAAAAACGTACCCCGGACCCCTTAGCCGAAAAGCGGTTTGAAATAAATTCACAGGTAAGACCAAAAGGGAAGTAAACCCGCGGTTATTACACCACTCACCTCTAAAAACGAGTTTCGTCCTCGAAACTCAAGCCCGGGTGGGCGTGAAAAGGTCGGGGTAGCACTCCCTCATCTTGGACTCCAGTTCCCAAGTTGCTTCCCGCTCCTCATGGTTGTTCCATAGTACCTTCACGTAGGGGATGGTTCGGTTTCGTAGTGATTTGTTTTCCCTTGCCAGGATTCTCACCGGGGTTTCTTCGAAGCTTAGGTCCTCCTTAAGTTCGAGTGCTGAGGCGTCCAGAACGTGTGACGGGTCGGGGAGATATTTCCGAAGCATCGAGACGTGGAACACGTCGTGAACTCGGTCGAGGTTTGGTGGTAGGGCGAGGCGGTAAGCTACTGGGCCAATACGCTCTAGAATCTCGAATGGCCCCACAAACCGTGGGCTCAGCTTGCCCTTTAGTCCGAAACGCTTAATTCCTCTGGATGGCGAGACCCGCAAAAACGCGTGTTCCCCCACTTGAAATTCCAAGTCACGGCGTCTCTGGTCTGCGTAGCTCTTCTGTCGACTCTGGGCGGTCAGCAGGCGCTGTCTGATAAGGCGTACCTTCTCTTCGGTTTCCTCCACTAAGTCGGGTCCCAAGAGTTTCCGTTCTCCCAAGTCGTCCCAACAAATCGGGGATCGGCAGCGCCTTCCGTATAAGGCTTCGTAGGGCGCCATCTGAATGCTGGCCTGGTAGCTGTTGTTGTAGGCGAACTCCACGAGGGGTAGGTAGCGTGACCAACCGATTCCCCAATCCAGCACACAGGCGCGAAGCAGGTCTTCAAGGGTTTGTATCGTGCGCTCCGACTGTCCGTCCGTTTGAGGGTGGAAGGCTGTGCTGAACTGTAGTCTGGTCCCCATAGCCCGCTGAAGGCTTTGCCAAAACTTCGAGACAAAGCGCGTGTCTCTGTCCGAGGTGATCGATGCCGGTACCCCATGTAGTCTCACGATCTCGCTGATGTAGACTTGAGCTAACCGTTCGCGGGTCCAAGTTGTATGAATTGGCAGGAAGTGTGCTGACTTGGTTAACCGGTCGACTATGACCCAGATCGCGTCGTGGCCCTGTTGTGAACGTGGAAATCCAGTGACAAAATCCATGGTGATCTGGTCCCATTTCCACTCTGGTACCGGTAAGGGCTGTAGCTTCCCTGCGGGTCGCTGATGCTCGGCCTTTATCTGTTGGCATACAAGGCAGTGAGCCACGTGACGTGTTACGTTTTCTTTCAACTTAGGCCACCAGAAGGTCTGTTTGAGATCTCTATACATCTTCGTGCCCCCTGGGTGTGCCGCATAAGGGGCTCGGTGTGCCTCCGCTAAGATCTCTTCTTTCAACTCTGATGAGTCTGGTACGCAGATCCGTCCGCGGAACCGTAAGGTGCCGTCGTCTTCCGCTGCAAAATCGCTCTCTTGACCCTGGGAAATCTTGTCTCGTATGCGCTGTAGATATGGGTCGGTCTGCTGTCCCTCCCGGACCTTCTCAAATAACGTCGGCTTGACCACCAAGGTTAGAAGTCGCATGACCGTGCCCGCTGGTACTACCTCCAACTGCATTCGCGCGAACTCCACGATCAAGTGGTCCTGTTTCGTTATCGTGCTCTCCGATGCCCCTTCTTGATGCCCTTTTCTGCTCAGTGCGTCTGCTACCACGTTTGCCTTCCCGGGGTGGTATTGAATCGTCAAGTCGTAATCCTTCAACAACTCAAGCCACCGCCTCTGCCGCAAGTTTAATTCCTTTTGGGTAAAGATGTATTTAAGACTTTGATGATCTGAGAAGACGTTGCAGTGGACTCCGAAGAGATAATGCCTCCACAGTTTTAAAACGAAGACTACCGCGGCCAATTCCAAGTCGTGTATCGGGTAGTTCTTCTCGTAGTCCTTCAGCTGCCTGGACGCGTAGGCAATCACTTTCCCCCGTTGCATCAGAACACCTCCAAGACCGATCCTTGATGCATCGCAGTACACTTCGTAATCTTCTCCGGGTGTCGGCAGTACAAGTATTGGTGCCCTGGTTAACCTCCTCTTGAGTTCCTCGAAGCTCTCCTGGCATTTGGCCGTCCATATGAACTTCTCCCCTTTTCTGGTCAATCGATTTAAAGGGGTAGCAATCTTCGCGAAACCCTCAACGAAACGCCTGTAATATCCCGCCAATCCTAGGAAACTTCGAACCTCTGTCACCGACGTCGGCGGCTGCCAGTCAACCACTGCTTCTACCTTCTTGGGATCCACAGCGATCCCCTGTGCCGAGATCACATGTCCTAGGAAGCCGACTTCGCGCAGCCAGAACTCACACTTCTTGAGTTTAGCGAACAGCTTCTGCTCCCTGAGGGTCTGGAGGATCGTTCGCAAATGGTCCTCGTGCTCCTCGTCTGTAGTGGAGTAAATCAGGATGTCGTCGATGAAGACTACCACGAACCGATCCAAGAAGGGTCTGAAGATCCGGTTCATCATGTCCATGAAGACCGCGGGGGCGTGTAGAGTTATGAATCCCAAAGGATCTAAATAGGTACTATCAAACAACTAGAGGGGGGGTGAATAGGTGTAATACTTAAAAACTCAATCTCAGTGCAAAATAAAAACCAATGCGGAAAATAAAAACAGCACACCGAGATATACGTGGAAACTCCAATCCAGGAGAAAAACCACGGGACCAACACGCAATAACAATCCACTAAGAATAGAAGAATAACAAGGTGATTACCGACTCCACGGACTCAAACCCCTCCTTCAGCTTCTTCGGACCTTGCGCTGACCGGTTGGATATCCACGCAATAACAATCCCTAAGAAAAGAAGAATAACAAGGTGATTACCGTCTCCACGGATTTAACCCCTCCTTCAATTTCTTGGACCTCGCGCTCCACCGTTTTGCCCGTCCACTGCTCACGTTCGAATCCACGAACGCACGCTTCGAATTCACGAAACGCCTTTAGCACACCGAATCCACGATGCCACGTCGAATCCACGACGCAAACTCAGTCGATAAGAATATTGACTTCGATGGTGATCCTCTGCTTAGATTCTCATTGAGGAACCGTAGAAGAAATCTCTAAGCAAAGATTAGATCAATTCGACAAAAGATATGTTCTTGAAAGAACCATCGAATTGACCTAAAAGAGGCTATGAAGAAGATCGATAAAAACCTAGCCTCTAGGGTTGCTCTCAAGAGTTTTATAAAAAGATCGGCCGTAGCTCCCACGTTTTTGAGAAACCCTAAGTGTCTATTTATAGTTTAGAAACCTTTGGAAAGAGATAAGAATCAAAAACTTACCTTATCTGGAAATTTTCAGGACGGCGATCCGGATCGGATTTACTGCGATCCGGATCGTCGTAACGAGATTGACGATTCCAGAAAACCAAGGGTTCGGGATCCGGATCGCATTGCCCGATCCGGATCGTTCATACAAATCAGAAAACTTAACATTCGGGATCCGGATCGGAAATTGCATGGATCCGGATCGAAGTCTTGTATGAAGCAACAACCTTCGGGATCCGGATCGTTGGCCCTGATCCGGATCCTGAACATGTCCGAACACCAGTTTTTGATTATTATGAAATTAAAAATTCTTCCAAGTGTTTCTATACTATAAGAAAGTATACGGATCACCACAATTATTTAGTTAAACATACCTGATCCTCTTGAATACTTTCTTCTTGAGATTGATGTAACTGATCCACAATTCTTCAACTTCAATCTTCAAGACTCAAGATACTGAGTGTCAACTTGAGCTCTTGTTGAGTCTTTTCTAAGTCTTTGATTGCTGATTGGCAATTTGATCCCTTTAAGACTCCGACTCAACTCACTGACTTGACTCACGAAATATGCCAATACCAAAATGCCGTAACAGGGCGTTCGTGAGGCCGAAGGGCATAACTGTGAACTCATAGTGGCCGTACCGGGTCCGGAAGGCAGTCTTCGGGATGTCCTCGTCCCAAACCCGGAGTTGGTGGTAGCCTGATTGCAGATCGATCTTGGAGAAGACCGTCGCCCCCCTCAGTTGGTTGAAAAGATCATCTATTCTGGGCAGGGGGTACTTGTTCTTCACGGTAACCTTGTTTATTCCTCTGTAATCGATGCAGAGCCGCAGGCTTCCGTCTTTCTTCCGCACAAAGAGTACCGGTGCACCCCAGGGTGACACACTCGGTCTGATGAACCCCTTGTCCAAGAGGTCTTCCAGTTGTGCTTTAAGCTCCTTTAGCTCTGCGAAGGCCATTCGATAAAGCGCCTTCGTAATAGGCTGCGTGCCAGGTAGTAGCTCGATAGGGAACTCCACCTCCCGCTCTGGGGGCATCCCAGGCAGTTCTGCGGGGAAGACGTCGGGAAAGTCCCTCACTACTGGAATGTCTGAAAGTGTCGACGAGGGTCGGGTGGCCAGATCCACCGATGCTAAATAGGCCACGCATCCACCCTCTACCAATCTTCTGGCTCGCGCCGCCGAGATGACCGCCGGGAAGGTGATGCTCTTGCCCGCCATATACACATGTTCAGGAAAGCCCGGTTCTTGCAATCGCACCTGTCGCTTGTCACAGTCAATGAGCGCCTGGTACCTCGTGAGCCAGTCCATGCCCAACACCGCGTCGTACTCCTTCAAGGGAATTACCACTAGATCCCATGGGCAAGCCAGTCGTCCAAGCTTAATCGAGCAGGCGGCTACTAAACTGACCGCCTCCAAAGTCCCCCCCCCGCCGTTTGAACCGTCAGGAGATTTTGAAGGGGGGTCTCCTCGAGATCATGCATAACAACGAAATCACGAGAAATGAACGAGTGTGTTGCTCCGGTGTCGAAAAGAGTTCTAGCACGGGAATTTGAGACGGAGGTAATACCTACAAGGGCGTCTTCCGGCGGAACGGTCTCTTGGCGGGTCATTGAGAAAACTCTCCCGCCTGGTTGTGGCTGCCTGTCCTCCTCACGTCGTGGTGCAGGGGGTCTGGAGGTCGACGCCATAGGAGCTTTCCCCCGCCCTGAGAGCTGTGGCGTGGGTGCAGAAGCTGCAGAGGACGCAGATCCCCCGCCTAAGGGGCAGTTGCGGCGGAAGTGCCCCCGTTTGCCGCACCTGAAGCAGTGGTCGCCTTTTTGAGGGCACTCTCCCGCCATGTGTCCTCCCCCGCATATAACACAAGGCCTATTCCCCGGCCTCGGCCCTCCTGCTGGCGCGCCCCGGGGCCCTGCCTACGGTCTCCACCGTTTGGGGGGTCCGCCTCCGCTCGAGGAGCCCCCCCCCCCAGATTCTGCTGTTGTCGCTTCCTGTCCTCCAACCGTGCCGAGTTCTCCCTTCTGGCGCGGGTGACCGCAAAACCCCGCTCCACCGTAGTGGCCCTGTCGACCACTTTCTGAAAAGTGTGCAGGTCCGCTGCTTGCACCACCTCAAAGATATTGCTCCGCAAGCCATCCACAAAGAGTTGCGCCTTGTGAGCCTCATCCCTTATAACGAACGGGACGCAGTTCGCTAGGCGGACGAACTCCCGTTGGTACTCCATGACCGTCCGGTTTCCCTGCTGGATATGATTCAGGTCATCTTCCAACTTCTTCTTGACACTGCTGGTGAAAAAGGCCTCGAACAGCTCCTTCTTGAATGTTGCCCAGGACGGGAAAGCGGTACCATTAGCAGGATCGGGGCGTACCGTCTTCCACCACAAGCGGGCGTTCCCTTCCAAGCAATGGACGGCTAGGGGAACCCGCTCGTGATCCTCCATAAGTAAGTCTTCAAAGAGCTTCTCCATCGACCCCACCCATTTCTCTACGACCCAAGGATCGGTCGTGTCTCCTTCGAACGTGGGGGGGTCGTGTTTCTTGAAGTCCTTCAGATTGGCTCGCACCCGATCTCGTTCAGTCATCACGCCCGTCCCCCCCCCCCGTGGCGGCGGCAGCCACGGTAGGGGTAGGTGTGACTATAGTCTCCTCAAGAGTAACCCTGCTGGTTGTCCCCGACGCCGGTCCCGTAGTCGCTGCCGGCGGTGGCGCAGTCGGTGGTGCCGCGGCCGGTGCTGGCGGTGGTATCGTGGCCGGTGCTGGTGGCCCCTGCGGAGGGACCGGGGCGGCCGTCACCGTCGCGGCCTGCTGCTGTTGCGTCAACTGACGCACGTGATCGGTGAGAGTGGCCAGTTGCCCCGCCATCTCCCGCAATTGCTGCCGCAGGAGCTGGTTCTCCGCGGCCGTAGACGTTGTCGCGTCTGCCTCGGCATCCCCAGCCGATGATCTAGTACGGGCCATGTCTGTCACACACAACAATGGTCAACATCAGATTTCGCTTACCAACCACGAACCGCCTAGTGAGAAAAACTCAAATCTCGCCCCCGATCACTCACGTTCTACACTCCTATGCCCTACCCATTTCATTCATCTGTAGCACAAGTGAGGTATTTACATGGATGTCGGCACTAACCGTTGTGATTGAAAGGAGTTCATATCTCTGATACCATCTTAATCTGTCACGCCCCGGGGGTTTTTTTTTTTTTTTCTTTTTTTCTTTTTTTTTTTTCTTTTCAAAAGAGACTTCTCTTCCCCGGCGCGTGCCCAGACCCGCCGCACATACAGGATCTCTCTTCAAACGGACAGAGTCTCCCCTGTATGTGCACGGCGTAGCGTTTAGTACATCTCCCAAACATTCACAACCATTCAATCACATCGGTTACTAACATACAACTAGCATTCAAGTTGTTAAAGCGCATGGCCGATCAATTTGAAAAGGATAAATCCACAGATTTAAAAGAGCGCCCACTCGGCGCTTATGTTTTGAAAACGAGTTTCACAATCAGCATAAATCCACAAGGTTTTGAAAACGGTGCCCACACGACACCCAAGTTTTGAAATCCATTTCGCAATCCATAAATCCACAGGGTTTTGAAACCAGTGCCCACACGACACTTAGATTTTAAAAACGATTTTCGCAATCTTTTCTTTGGTTTAGTTTTCTTTTTCCTTTTTCAAATGGCCAACAGAAATAGAAGGAATAGTAATGCATAAAAGGATAACTAAATGCAACTCATACCGACATCCACGTCGACCCCACGAGGGTATCGAGAACCTCACACACGACTACAAAGTAAATGAAATGCAAGAATAAAAGAAGAAATACAGTCTAGGGTTCCCAGCAACCCAGAAGCTCCTGCCCCGTCCTCACCGTCGCCTACCTCTCCCCCCATCTGGTCCCTGTCACGAAGTGGGAAGTCAGTGACGGAGAAAAAATAGTGAAGCAGGAAAATACAGTAAAACAAACAG
Organism: Tillandsia leiboldiana; assembly: GCA_029204045.2. NCBI lineage: Eukaryota > Viridiplantae > Streptophyta > Magnoliopsida > Poales > Bromeliaceae > Tillandsia > Tillandsia leiboldiana. Next base: position 9,706 of record JAQNDB010003998.1, on the reverse strand, counting down.
TGAAGATAACCGGAGCAACCACCCTCGCAAGAGGGAACGATAACCTGTACACCTGTATCCTGCCATACCCGGCCGCGCCGGACTACCAAACCGGCGGCCGTACCGTACCTGTAACACCCGACCGCGTCGGACAACTAAACCGACGGGTCGCACCGCTCGCACCTCGGCGCCTCAAACCCCACAACTAATAAGGGGCCCCACTACGTCACCTCGTGGGTATACACGGGTCTATAGACCACTTTTCCGGAAAAGCGCACCCTTGCGGTGGCCAAACCGCGGGTGCGCGTGTCGCAGCCTCGAGCACAGGAACCATGAAGCAATATACATATATGTGAAACAATATGTAAAAACATCCAAGTGTAGGAGCCATATGAAGTGCCATATATATATTAGAGCGAGAGAACAGTGAAACTATAAATGATTAGTTGATGCTTTCCCTCAATGTTCTAACCCAAGCCTGAGATTCATATAAAATTTAGAACCTTCTTTCTATATCCCCTTTTTTTTTCTTTATTATAACAGTCGGCACAATCAAACGAGTAATGTCGACCACCCTTCGATCTTTAACCCAAGTACGCACAAGGTTGACCCCACCCAACAAGATACAATTTAATATTAGAACTTAAAACAAAAACCCACCTCAAACACGAAGAAAGAGACGTGTGGAAATTCCGACAGAAAAACCCTCACCGCGCGCCCGAACAGCTGTAACACAAATTCATTCGTCAAAAACATCGTCGCGGTTTAAAACACTCAAAAACGGGGCGAACCGGGCTAAAAACGGAGCTCCTGGGCCCTTTTTCTGAAAGTGGGTGTACGGGCCCATACGTGGACCGGGTCCACGACGGCGGCAGCAAAGGCGTGGGCCGGGAGCACGCGGCGCGGTGGACCAGCGCCGTCTTGGGCCGGGCTGCGCACGGGTGCGGGCGCGCACCGGGTCCAGGCCCCGCTGCTGCTGTGGCGCACGCCGGGTGCACGCCCGGGCGTGCACCGCGCGACCTGGCGCACCGGCCCGTGCACCGGGTCCGCGTCCCCGGGCCGGGCCGGCGTGCGCCGGGTGCACGCCGGCCCGGTGGACCGCGCGGCCTGGCGCACAGCTCTGTGCGCCGGGTCTGCGGCCCCGGGCCGGAGCGACGTGCACCGGGTGCACCCGGACGGGTGGACCACGGCCAGAAAACCCCAACATTGCGTCCGTTTTCGGCTCCGATCGCGACCCCGCGATCACGGCGGCTTCGGCGATGACCCCGTGAACACGGTGACGGCGGCGGCGGCCTCCCGTTTAACCACGGCGGCGGCGGCCTCCCGTTTGGTCCCCGAAATCGCCTCGCACGCGGCACGAGACCCCCGACAATTCAAGGGATTTCCCTCCCCTTGCCCGAAACAAGAACCGACACAAGAAACGAAACAAGAAACGAAACAAGAAGGCGAAAGCACGGCTCACCTTGTTTCCGTCGGCGCCGGGCGAAGGAGAGGGATCGTCCTTTTTGCGCTCGTCGGATCTTGCGGGGAGGCGATCAATCTCCTCCTTCTCCTCGTCAAGATTCCGGCTCTCGCATCGCCTCGGTACGGGCGGGGGAAAGGCTTGGGGTTTTCACGCGTGCGAAAGGGGAAAAGAAAGGAGCGGGGGACCCTAATCCCCCCCCTTGGAGTTTAAGTCAGTTGTTTGGGTGCAGCCGACGGGGATTTGGTTCCCCAAACCCCTAACTTAAACCACATTAAATTAGATTAACATCGATCAAATAGAAATTAAATTGAGTCGAGTTAAACTAGTTTAAATCCAATTAAATTAAATTAAATCAAGTTTAATTAAATCCGGGTCTGGTTTACCTCAGCGAAGGCGTGCTGACCCCTCGAACATCAACAACTTCAGGAATTTATTCCGGGAGCTTCCGGGGTCGGAAAACTGATCCGATCGCGCCGCCGGTCTTCGTTTCTTGGGTTTTATTCTCTAAAAATACCCGCGAGCCCCGACGGCCTGCCCAAAATGACGCGAGAAAAAAAACGTACCCCGGACCCCTTAGCCGAAAAGCGGTTCGAAATAAATTCACAGGTAAGACCAAAAGGGAAGTAAACCCGCGGTTATTACACATGGCCCGTACTAGATCATCGGCCGAGGATGCAGGGGCGGACGCGACAACGTCGGCGGCCGTAGAGAACTAGCGCCTGCAACAACAGCTGAGGGACATGGCGGGGCAGCTAGCGACTCTCACGGCTCACGTGCGTCAGTTGACGCAGCAACAACCGGCCGCGACGGTGACGGTCGCCACCGCCCCTCCGCAGGGGCTAGGCGCGCCGGCGACGGGGGTCAGCGCGGGAGTGACCCCTACAGCGACTGCCTAAGTCGAGGTACCCCCACCCCAGACGACGATACCAGCGGCGGTAACCGCGACGGCAACTGCGGGACCGGCGCCGGGAAGCACCAACGGGGGTGCCTCGGGGGAGACCGTGATCGCCCCTTCCCCTTCTGTGGCTGCCGCCGCCACGGGGGAGGGGTCAGTTCCGCTGACTGAGCGGGACCGCGTGCGGGCCAACCTGGCCGACTTTAAGAAGTACGACCCACCCACGTTCGACGGGGAGACGACTGATCCTTGGGTCGTCGAGAAGTGGGTGGGATCAATGGAAAAGTTATTTGAGGACTTACTCATGGAGGACGACGAGCGGGTTCCCCTGGCAGTTCATTTCCTGGAGGGGAACGCCCGCTTATGGTGGAAGACGGTCCGCCCTGATCCCACAAAGGGCACCGCCGTGCTCCCGTCATGGACAGCGTTCAAACAGGAGCTGTTTGGAGCCTTTTTCACAAGCAGCGTTAAAAAGAAATTGGAGGATGACCTGAACCACATCCAGCAGGGGAGTAAGACAGTGATGGCCTATCAGCGCGAATTTGTACGACTGGCCAACTGCGTCCCTTTCGTGATAAGGGACGAGTCCCATAAGGCGCAGCTCTTCGTGGATGGATTACGGAGTGACATTTTCGAAGTGGTGCAAGCGGCTGACTTGCACACTTTTCAGAAAGTGGTCGACAGGGCCATGGTGGTAGAGCGTGGGTTCGCCATTACCCGCGCCAGGAGAGGGGGCCCGGCGCACCATGAGGAAAAGAAGCGATCGCAGCAATACTCCGGGGGAGGCTCTTCTGGTGAAAGCCGACCCCCCAAGCGGTGGAGGCCACAGTCGGGACCTCGGAGCGCACCGGCAGGAGGGCCGAGGACGGGAGACAGGCCTTGCGTTATTTGTGGGGGGGGGACACCGAGCGGGAGATTGCCCCCAGAAGGGTGACCACTGTTTCCGATGCGGCAAATCGGGGCACTTCCGCCGCAACTGCCCCTTGGCCTGGGGATCTGCGCCCTCTGCAGCTTCTACGCCCACGCCACAAACGTCAGGACGGGGGAAAGCTCCTATGGGGTCGACTTCTAGACCCCCTGTACCACGACGAGAGGAGGATAGGCAACCACAACCTGGCGGGCGGGTTTTCTCGATGACCCGCCAAGAGACGGATCCGCCGGAGGGCGCCCTTGCAGGTATTACTTCTGTTTCAAGCACCCGCGCTAGAACTCTTTTGATACCGGAGCAACACACTCTTTCATTTCTAGTGATTTCGTTTTTGTGCATGGTCTTGGGGTGGTGCCCCTCCAAAATCGTTTGACGGTCCAAACGGCGGGGGGGGTGTTGGAGGCGGTCAGCTATGTGGCCGCCTGCCCGATCAATCTAGGACGACTGGCTTGTCCGGGGGATTTGGTGGTAATCCCCCTGAAGGAGTATGACGTAGTGCTGGGCATGGATTGGCTCTCCTTGTACCAAGTGCTCATCGATTGTGAGAAGCGGATGGTACAATTGTAAGAGCCGAGCTTTCCTGAGAATATGTACCTGGCGTGTAAGAGCATTTCCTTCCCAGCAATCATCTCATCGGCGAGGGCTAGAAGATTGGTGGAAGGCGGGTGCGTGGCCTACCTGGCCTCGGTGGACCTGGTGACACGACCCTCGGCGACACCTTCAGACATTGCGGTGGTGAGGGATTTCCCCGATGTCTTCCCGACGGAACTGCCCGGGATACCCCCTGAACGAGAGGTGGTTTTTCCTATCGAACTCGTACCGGGTACCCAACCGATCACAAAGGTGCCCTACCGAATGGCCTTCGCGGAGTTAAAGGAGCTTAAGGCGCAACTGGAGGACCTCTTGGACAAAGGATTTATCAGACCGAGTGTGTCACCCTGGGGTGCACCAGTACTCTTTGTACAGAAGAAAGACGGAAGCCTGCGCCTCTGCATCGACTACAGGGGGATAAACAAGGTTACTGTGAAGAATAAGTACCCCCTGCCCAGAATTGACGACCTCTTCGACCAGCTGCGAGGAGCAACGGTGTTCTCAAAGATCGATCTGCAATCGGGCTACCATCAGCTCCGGGTTCGGAACGAAGATATTCCAAAGACCGCCTTCCGGACCCGGTACGGCCACTACGAGTTCACGGTTATGCCGTTCGGACTTACGAACGCCCCCGCCGTCTTCATGGACATGATGAACCGGATCTTCAGACCTTTCTTGGACCGATTCGTAGTGGTCTTCATCGACGACATCCTGATCTATTCAACCACCGACGAGGAGCACGAGGACCATTTATGAACGATTCTCCAAACCCTCAGGGAACAGAGGCTGTTCGCGAAGCTCAAGAAGTGTGAATTCTGGCTACGAGAGGTGGGTTTCCTTGGGCACGTGATCTCGGCAGAGGGAATCGCCGTGGACCCCAAGAAGGTGGAATCGGTGATGGACTGGCAACCACCGACGACAGTGACGGAGATCCGCAGCTTCTTGGGACTGGCGGGATATTATAGACGCTTCGTCGAGGGTTTCTCGAAGATTGCGGCCCCTTTAAACCGGTTGACCAAGAAAGGGGAGAAGTTTCTATGGACGGCTAAGTGCCAAGAGAGCTTCGAAGAACTTAAAAGCAGGCTATCCAGGGCGCCTATACTGGTACTACCAACGCCCGGAGAGGATTATGAAGTGTACTGCGACGCATCGAGGATCGGCCTTGGGGGTGTTTTGATGCAACAGGGGAAAGTAATAGCCTATGCATCCAGGTAGCTGAAAGATTACGAAAAGAACTACCCGATTCATGATTTGGAACTGGCTGCAGTGGTCTTCGTTCTAAAGTTATGGAGACACTATCTCTTTGGCGTCCACTGTAACGTCTTTTCAGACCACCAAAGTCTCAAGTATCTGTTCACCCAAAAGGAGCTAAATTTGCGGCAGAGGCGGTGGCTTGAATTGTTGAAGGATTACGATCTAACAATCCAATACCACCCCGGGAAAGCAAACGTGGTGGCGGACGCTTTAAGTAGGAAGGGGCAACCGGAGGAGGCGTCGGCACGCGCGATAACTGAGCAGAGCACCCTGATCGCGGAATTCTCACGACTGAGGTTGGAGGTGGTATCAGCGGGCACTGTTGCTCGACTGACAGCGTTGGTGGTCAAGCCGACGCTTTTCGAGAAAATCCGAGAAGGACAACTGACAGACCCGCACTTACGGCTCGTGCGAGACAAGATCCACCCGAACCAGGAGAACGACTTTGCAGTGGGAAGTGACGGCGTCTTGCGGTTCCGTGGGCGTTTCTGTGTACCGGATTCGCCAGAATTGAAGGAGGAGATTCTGACAGAGGCACACCGCGCCCCTTATGCGGCGCATCCGGGGGGCACGAAGATGTACAGGGACCTCAAGCAGACCTTCTAGTGGCCCAAGTTGAAGGGGGATGTGACACGACATGTAGCTCATTGCCTGGTATGCCAGAAAATAAAAGCAGAGCATCAGCGGCCGGCGGGAAAATTACAGCCCTTACCGGTGCCGAAGTGGAAGTGGGATCAGATCACTATGGACTTCGTCACCGGGTTCCCACGTTCACAGCAGGGGCACGACGCGATCTGGGTCATTGTGGACCGGCTAACCAAGTCAGCACATTTCCTACCCATCCACACAACCTGGACCAGAGAGCAGTTGGCTCAAGTCTACCTCAGCGAGATCGTGAGACTACACGGAGTGCCGGCATCGATCACCTCGGATAGAGACACCCGCTTCGTCTCGAAGTTTTGGCAAAGTCTACAGCAAGCCCTGGGGACCAAGCTACACTTCAGCACAGCTTTCCACCCTCAGACGGACGGACAGTCGGAGCGAGTGATTCAGACCCTCGAGGACCTGCTACGCGCCTGTGTACTTGACTGGGGAGTCGGTTGGGCACGCTACCTACCCCTCGTGGAATTCGCCTACAACAATAGCTACCAGGCCAGCATCCAAATGGCACCCTACGAAGCCTTGTATGGGAGACGCTGTCGATCCCCGATCTGTTGGGACGACTTAGGTGAACGGAAATTCCTGGGACCCGACTTGGTGGAAGAGACTGAAAAGAAGGTGCGCCTCATCAGGCGGCGGTTACTGACCGCCCAAAGCCGACAGAAGAGCTACGCAGACCGACGGCGCCGCGATTTGGAATTTCAAGTGGGGGAACACGTGTTCTTACGGGTCTCGCCATCCAGAGGGATCAAGCATTTCGGGCTGAAGGGCAAGTTGAGCCCACGGTTTGTGGGGCCTTTTGAGATCTTGGAGCGCATAGGCCCAGTGGCGTACCGCCTCGCCCTACCCCCTAACCTCGACCGGGTCCACAACGTCTTCCACGTGTCCATGCTCCGGAAATATCTATCCGACCCATCACACGTGTTGGACGTCTCCACATTCGAGCTCAAGGAGGATCTAAGCTTCGAGGAAACCCCCGTGCGTATCCTAGCAAGAGAAAACAAAGCGCTGCGGAACCGAGTCATCCCCTACGTGAAGGTGCTCTGGAGCAACCAGGAGGAACGAGAAGCAACATGGGAGCTGGAATCTAAGATGAGGGAGTGCTACCCCAACCTCTTCACCACCACCCGGGTTTGAGTTTCGAGGACGAAACTCATTTTTTAGAGGTGAGTGGTGTGATAACCGCGGCTTTATTTGTCTTTCTAGACTTTCCTTTGAATTCTTGTTGATCCGCTTTTAGACTAAGGGGTCCAGGGGTGAATTATTTTTCTTTATCTCTGGGCAGACTGTCGGGGCTCGCGGGTATTCTTAGACAATAGAGCTCGCGAAGTGGAAAACGGGGGCGAAATCGGTTCTGGATTCTGACCCCGGAATCTCCCAGAATAAATTCCGGAAGTTGGCAGCAGTTCAGGCGACTTACGCGTTCTTCGAGGCGGACCGGACCCAGGTTCGCACCCAAACTCATTTCGCCGAGATTGAATTGCTTTTTGGGACTTAGGGTTAAGTTCCCGTGTACGGGCGGCTATTCTTTTAATTCATTGGTGTAGGTTCAGATTTAGCCCCCCCCTACCGTTCCTCCCACCTCTGTTACATCGCGACTTGAAGAAGGACAAGAAACCGCCCCTCCCAAACCCTCCTCTTCCCATCCGATCGGCGCGAGGAACCGCGGCGGAACGATCGAGGAACGGGAAGAACACCGCACACCTCCGGAACCGGGCACGCAAGAACGGGATAATCCTCTTCTCTCCCTCCCTCTTCATCGGCGAGTCGGAGGCGCATTGGTTCTGTGAGTTTTTTTATTTGTAGCTAGGGTTCTTTCGGATCATCACACGGGAAGGGGGGAGACGGTACACCCCGGCCGGCCGCACCACCGCCGTCGCGAGGCGCCCTTGCGCGCAGGGCTAGGGCACCGGGTGTGCGGGTCTGGCACCCGCGCGGGCCTGGGCGCCGCGCGGGGTCGCCCGTGCGTGCGGGTCTGGCACCCGCGCGGGCCTGGGCGCCGCGCGGGGTCGCCCGTGCGTGCGGGCTGGGCGCCCGCGCGGAGCCTGGGCGCCGCGCGGGGCCGCCCGTGCGTGCGGGCTGGGCGCACGCGCGGGACCTGGGCGCCGCGCAGGGCAGCCCGTGCGTGCGGCCTGGGCGCCCGTGCTGGACCGGGGCGCCGCGCGGGGGGCCAGGCACCGAACAGGACCGCCGCTGTCAGGGAGCCGTGCGGGCCTCACACCGCACGGAGCCTGATACGCGTGCGGCCAACGCGGCAGCACGGTCGCCGCCGCCTCGGGTTTCCGACTCGGCCGCCGCCGCCGCCGTCGAAACCCGAGAGCCCCGTTCCACGACGGGACCCGAATATCTGTTCTTGTTCCTTGTATTATGTTTGGTAGTCGCTGACTTCTTTCCCGGTGGATTTTGTAGTTTCGGGGAGCGCACCGGGACACGGGGGGTAGCGCTTTGATCATCGCTCGTAGAGGTGGGGTTTTTACTCTTAAGTCTTAACATTTAATTCTATCATGTTGGACGGGGTCATCCTTAAGTGTACTTGGGTTAAACATGGTAGGGAGGCATCATTTATTCGTTATGGCTTTACGGTGCTCGTGATTAGATATACATATTGTTTCATGTCGCTCTCATGCACGTATAGGGAGTATGCTGTGAATATATATATATTGTTTCATATGGTTCTCATGCACGGATATGTATATGTTATTTCATACGGTTTTCATACATTGATATATATATATGGTTCACGGTTACTATGCTGCTCGGCTTGCAACAACGCGCACACCGCGGTTTGGCCACGCAAAGGGTGTGCTTTTTTCGTCAAAAGTGGTCCATGACCCGTGTATACCCACAGGACGGCGTGGGGGCCGTCTTTGATTTGTGGGGCTTGGATGCGCCAAGGTGTGAGCGGTGCGACCCGTCGGTTTGAGTTGGTCCGACGTGGGAGCGCTGTCGACCCATTCGGTTAGTTTTTCCGACTTGGGGGCGCGGTGCGATGTCGTCGATTTATGGTTGTCCGACGGGATCGGGTATTGTAGGTTCCAAGGTGTTTGATCTTACTTTTCCCTTGGCGGGGGTTGGTTGCTCCGGATAGACTACGGCTTGGACTTTTCTTACCCTGCTATATTAGTATCATTTTTTTTGTTTAGTCTCTGACTGTCCCACTTTGCGACAGGGTGCGCTACAAGGGGGGAAAGTTAGGCGACCGGTGAGGCCACGGCTAGAGGTTTTGGGTCTCCGGAGACCGGAACAGTACTTTAACTTCTTTATTTTCTTCCGCATTCCATTATTAGTTTAAAGACTGTGGATGTTCTCGATACCCTCGTGGGTCCGGTGTGGAGTTGGTACTGTGACCATTGAATTGTTTTAGTTTTCTTTATCATTTCTGTGGGCCGCTTTGGAAAAATAAAATAGCAAATAAAAGAACAGTTGGCGAAAAACTATTATTTAAAACTCGTGTGCCGTGTGGGGCACCGTTTTCAAAACCTTGTGGAATTATGGTTTTGAGAAAATGGATTTCAAAACCTAGTGTCGTGTGGGCACTGTTTTCAAAACCCTGAGTTTTGTTGCTTTCAAAACGGTTTTCAAAATATGGGTGCCAGGTTGGGCGCCGTTTTCACACACAACGTGGGTTTTATCCTTCAAAATCATCGGCCGGAGGTTAATTCAGCAGATGGGTGATGTTGTATGAAGTTGGATTGTTGTGATTGAATGTTTACTCATTATTGAACTTGTACAAACCGCGACGGCCGTGCATATACAGGGAAGACTCTGTCCGTTGTAGAGTGATCCTGTATATGCGGCGGATCTGGGCACGCGCCGGGGAAGAAGATTTTCAAATGAAAAAAAAAGTACATCCCTTTTGTAATCCGTTTCCCCTTAATTAATCCCCCGGGGCGTGACACTTTTAGCTCTACCTTTCGTTTTGTTGACCGTTTCG
>JAQNDB010003997.1:0-26173 GCA_029204045.2 Tillandsia leiboldiana | reverse complement strand
CAGCAAGCTATCATACCCCAACGGCTCACGGGTACAATGTGACCTCATTCCAAATGAAGATAACATAAGCACATGCTATCACAGATAATCAGACAAGTAGGAATAACAAAGATAAGCTTCACGGTATTACCACAATAACCCAATCTGATGCCACTGTTGGCCACAAGGGCCTCAGGCTAAAACTGCCATGGAGCATAAGGACCTCAAGCAACATCCACTGTTGGTCATTGGGCCTCAGGCTAAACACTGTTGGACACCCAGCAAGCTATCATAACCCCAACGGGCTCACGGTTCAATGTGACCTCTCTACCGGTAAAGAACACCAACACGGGTAGCTAATCCGCTGGTGTGCGCGACTGAAAGCTGGCTCGACGGCGATCATAATGCTGATGCTCAAACCATGGTCCATCGACCAAATAGACGGCAAGAAGCCGAGGAAAATCCCCACCGGAATACAAGTACTGAAATATAACATGCCAAGTACTGAAGTTAGTATCTCCTATTCTAAACATGCAGTGAAGAATAGAGACAGGTATAGAACTATGCTAGTGACCAATCAAGCACGGCATGTGTCCAGGAAAATGCATATCTACTGCTGAAAAAGCATGATATATCTCAAAAAGTAATCAAGCAACTGCTGGAATATAAGCATGATAGGAAATAAACAACCAAGTACCAAAGGGGTCCGTCCTACTACGGTACCCGTAGGGCGATCTGATAAAACGCGGACCGAAAATAAACCCACATGTATATAGGAGGAACAACGACTCCCCCAGAAGGCTCGTTGGTCGGAGTCAGACTGCAAAGACCTGGATCATGAATGCTGATCAGGAAATGACCCCACATACCCAAAATAGCCAGGAGCTTACTGTCGCAGCTTCGCAAACAGACCCAAACACTATTACAAACAACTATTTGACATAAGGCTTAGTTTTGATGTAACTTTAAATCTACACATCTCCAACTGAAACTCCTGAATCAAAGTCTTTGGAAATTGCCAGGACCCCAGGGCTTGCCCTATTTGCAGCCCAGATCTGCTGGATCAAGTAGATCCAACACCTTGTTCTCAATCAACTCGGACAATGATCCAGACATCAGTTCACACAGATCCATCTTGATCTGAAGTGAGCACCAAGCTCAGGGGACATTTTGCAAGCAAGTTTCATATTATTCCCGAAGCCCAATTCTAAACAAAACCTCACTGTGGCATTTCATCAGCACTTGGTGTGCACCTTATACAAACATCTACTTAACACCAACCTGAGGTTGGTTCTTTGCAAACACTGAACCAGACCTTATAAAACTTGGAGGGAAATGTTCCTCCAGGTTGCAGGAGCTTTTCCAGCAACTTGGAGCAAGCCAAATGTGAGGTCCCGGAATCCCCCGCGTAGGGTTGCCGGTTGTTGGGCAGCTTTCGGTCGCCGTTGGGGGTGTTGGTGCGCGTGGTGGGGGCCCAGAAATGGATTTGTGATGCAATTTGGGATTTGCTTGATCATTGGAAACCCCGTGGGAAGTTGGAGGACCCCGTCGGGTGTTAGAAGTGATTTCGCGCGATTCAGATGTCAAAATTAGACTCCGGGTGAAGTCCGGATAAAAGTTACCTCTCCCGGTCGCCTTCGGGAATTTTTAGAGTTGGAATTGGGCAAATCGGACTTTAAAAATGGACCCGGCGCGGAAATCGGATCGAGTGGGCTATCCGGGGCACTCCGCAATTTTCGGATGAGAATTTGGAGAATCGGACATCATTTCTGGACTCAGCGCGCGAAATCGCTAAGGATGGACTATTTATTTGTTGATTTGGAGTCCGGTAGGCATGCGCCTTTTCGAGGCAAGCGGCACCACGGATCGAGACACCGTGGCACGGATCCCGAGAGGCTGCGGCGTGTAGAGTTATTATGGATCCACAAGGATCTAAATAGGTACTATCAAACAACTAGAGGGGGGGTGAATAGGTGTAATACTTAAAAACTCAATCTCAGTGCAAAATAAAAACCAATGCGGAAAATAAAAACAGCACACCGAGATTTACGTGGAAACTCCAATCCAGGAGAAAAACCACGGGACCAACACGCAATAACAATCCACTAAGAATAGAAGAATAACAAGGTGATTACCGACTCCACGGACTCAAACCCCTCCTTCAGCTTCTTCGGACCTTGCGCTGACCGGTTGGATATCCACGCAATAACAATCCCTAAGAAAAGAAGAATAACAAGGTGATTACCGTCTCCACGGATTTAACCCCTCCTTCAATTTCTTGGACCTCGCGCTCCACCGTTTTGCACGTCCACTGCTCACGTTCGAATCCACGAACGCACGCTTCGAATCCACGAAACGCCTTTAGCACACCGAATCCACGATGCCACGTCGAATCCACGACGCAAACTCAGTCGATAAGAATATTGACTTCGATGGTGATCCTTTGCTTAGATTCTCATTGAGGAACCGTAGAAGAAATCTCTAAGCAAAGATTAGATCAATTCGACAAAAGATATGTTCTTGAAAGAACCATCGAATTGACCTAAAAGAGGCTATAAAGAAGAACGATAAAAACCTAGCCTCTAGGGTTGCTCTCAAGTGTTTTATAAATTGATCGGCCGTAGCTCCCACGTTTTTGAGAAACCCTAAGTGTCTATTTATAGTTTAGAAACCTTTGGAAAGAGATAAGAATCAAAAACATACCTTATCTGGAAATTTTCAGGACGGCGATCCGGATCGGATTTACTGCGATCCGGATCGTCGTAACGAGATTGACGATTCCAGAAAACCAAGGGTTCGGGATCCGGATCGCATTGCCCGATCCGGATCGTTCATACAAATCAGAAAACTTAACATTCGGGATCCGGATCGGAAATTGCATGGATCCGGATCGAAGTCTTGTATGAAGCAACAACCTTCGGGATCCGGATCGTTGGCCCTGATCCGGATCCTGAACATGTCCGAACACCAGTTTTTGATTATTATGCAATTAAAAATTCATCCAAGTGTTTCTACACTATAAGAAAGTATTCGGATCACCAAAATTATTTAGTTAAACATACCTGATCCTCTTTGAATACTTTCTTCTTGAGATTGATGTAACTGATCCACAATTCTTCAACTTCAATCTTCAAGACTCAAGACACTGAGTGTCAACTTGAGCTCTTGTTGAATCTTCTCTAAGTCTTTGATTGCTGATTGACAATTTGATCCCTTTAAGACTCCGACTCAACTCACTGACTTGACTCACGAAATATGCCAATACCAAAATGCCGTAACAATCTCCCCCTTTGGCAATTTCGTGACAAAACCCAAAAATACATAAAAGCGCTCAAGTCACTCATCTTAAACCAAAAATCGAAATTCAATGTTATCACCAAAACATTGATTTTCTTTGCGTGAAAGATCCAATAAATACAAAATTACATTTGAACCAAACAGTCCTAGAACATACTCTATGACTTAGGACTTGGAGTCTTAAAGTGATGTAATTCCTGCAAAACAAAACTCCAAACAAAATCAAACGTTAGTCGTTAGAAATTAAAATCCTACATTTGATTCATCCTTTTGGTTCTTTTGTTTTTCCGCTCTTTCAATTTTTCTTTGTCTCCCCCTATCTTGAGCATCTCTAACATGTTCTCCATGTTCTTGAGCATCTATGTTCTCCCCCTTTGTGATACGATCATCATTTTCCGTTCTCCCCCATTTTTTCATTTTCGTTTGTCCTCTCTTGATGATCTCATCTCCGTCATTTCTCTTCTCCCCCTTTTTGTCACAAATTGTCAAACAGTGAACATACTAGACAAAAGGAAATCACTAACAATATTAGTTCATAGAGAAAGAGAGATAAAAGCTCAGTTCTGGTATATAACAAAAATGCAGATTGCGTACCTGTACCAGAAAGCAAAAATCAAATAATTTCTTGAAACAAATCCAGATTTTAGAATCTTTTCAAATACCGATTTGTATTCCATCAAGAAATCAATTTAAGTGCTTTAAACAGTGAATTCACACAGATGTCATTCAATCCAATTAATTTCACAAAATTAAAAAGATTTACTCCAAATCATGAAAAATAAAGGTAAAACATTATAAACCGTTTTTCATGTTATATTCATCAAACACAAGTCATCAAAAATAATCTTGAGATCCAAAGTCTATCAAGATGTAACGGATTTACAAAGATGACTTACAGAGATTTCCAAATGACATCAATTTGATTTCTTACCCTTTCAAATTTGAGATAAGCACTAAAATACCTAAGGGTGGCTCTTTGAGCATCTTTCAACTATCCCACCTTATACCAACCAGGAGATTGTTCAAAATATAAGAGTTTTGCATATAAATCTCCAAATGCTTCAACTAAAGATTTTCTCATAAAATACTATCAAGCATCCATAACATGTGGTAGCTTCACACACAAACCGGACGACCGGGGTGGCAGCTCTTTCCACATGTGGTGGTAGTTTTCACACTCCTTTCGGATGTAACTCTTTCCACATCTTTTGCAAATCATTTCAATACCCTTGTAAGAATGCAATCTCTTACGTGAAAGAATTAAATCCCAAATTTTAGTCTATCGGTTGTCTCACGTTTATCACAATGAATTCACACAACCGAGATAGATTAAGCATCTAAAGATCACACATGATTTCTAAAATTTGATGCTTATAATATCAAAAACTCCTATAATGAAGTATCTTCAAGATTATGATTAGGAGTAAAGTTGATAATCCAAATAAAATTAATTTGGAGTGAATAAAAGTGAAGCCCTTTTTATTCAATGCACTTGTTCATTAAAAACCTTTTGTTCAAAAACAAAGTATAAAAACGAAGAGCATTGAAAAACATGTAATGCAAAGATTAAGAAAGATATGAAGGGAAAACCAATCAAAGCATTACATACAGTCATAAGCTATTTAGAACTTAAGACAAGGAAAGATATCACCTTTCCGAATCCAAAATCGCTGGATTTTGGGTTGTCTTGATTCGTTGTGGCCGGGGGTTGTCCGCTTTGACTGTTGATCCACCTTAGGTCTTTGCCTCGCAATGATCCACTTGTATGATTGATGTTGTGGCTCGGACCTTTGGTGGGTTGAGTGAACTCCTTTGACTTGATGTGTCTTTTGATTCCGTTGAGTTCGCTCCGTAGATGAAGTTGCCGAAGGATTTTCTTTCTCTTTTTCGGGCAATCCTTCACCAAATGTCCTTCAAGTCCACATAAGTGACAAGTTCTTCCTTTCAATTTCATTGTGGAACTTGAAGCATGCACAGTTTGGTCCTTTTTGAATCCCAAACCAACCTTGCTTGTTTGACCTAATCCGGACATACAATCAAGTTTCTTGGAACCGGTTGAAATCCTTTGTATGTCGGATTTAAGTTGATGAACTTGCTTGGTCAATGCTTGGTTGGTGACATGAATCTCCTCAAACTGTTTTTCTAGAAAATCAATCTTGTTAATATGGGAATTAACGACCGTTTCCGATTGATTTATCTTTTCTTGGAGGATTTTATTATTATTCAATAAAAGCTCTCGTTCCTCCTCGAGATCATGAAGTTTGATCTTTAAAGCATGATTCTCGTCTTGATTCTCAAGTCGTTGCTTCCTCAACTTCTTGATATGTTTGGCCATCTTCTTAGATTCCGCAAGAAGTTGTTGATATGCCTCAACGAGTTCTTCCTCGTCCGACTCCCCCTCACTTGATGACTCTCCGCCGGTTGTTGATGTTTCATACAAAATCAAAGGAGTAGAGTCAGTGACTAAAGATGATAAACAATTATTAGAAGAGGGAAAATGAGAGGCATGAGAAGCAACGATTTTTTCCTCTTTACTTGAGGTCGATTCATTAGAAGTAGAATCGTCCCAAGTTTTCGCTTGCAAAGCCTTCTTTTTATATGATTTCTTAGAAGGACAATCCGTTGAAAAATGGCCGTAGCCTTTGCATCGATAGCATTGGATTTCCCCTTCGAAATCATCTTTTTCTTTTTCTTTAGAAGGTTTTGCAAAGCTTTTGAGTTTAGAGGATTTAGAACCCGATGATCCTTTAGAAGGTTTCGTGGATGAAGATCCATCGGTTCGATTCTTCCAAAATTTCCGACGAAATTTCTTTGTGATCCGCGCCAATTGTTCTTCAAAATCGGCAAAAGAGATTTCATCGTCGGAACTTGATTCGCTATCTTCTTCCTTTGTTGATTTGAATGCAATACCTGTAAGCTTAGAAGAAGACTTGGAAGAAACTTGATTAGTAGGAAAAGTCATTTCATAAGTTTGCAAAGCACCTACTAATTCCTCTACACTCATCTCATCCGGATGACTAACGGTTTCAATGGCGGTAACCTTTGCCCTAAACCGTTCCGGAAGAGTCCGAAGTATCTTTCTTACAATTTTCGACTCCGGGATCTTTTCTCCTAAATTAGCACATGTATTTATTACATCTTGAAGTCTAGTGTAATAATCTGTAAACAATTCATGCTCTTCCATATGAATAGAGTCAAATTGACTTGTAAGCATCTGGAGCTTTTGAATTTTTACAAGATTAGTACCTCATGTCGTAATTTTTGAGAATATCCCAAATTTCCTTCGCGGTTTCACACGCGGAAATTCTTGTGAACTCAGTCGAGGAAAGAGAATAAATAAACGCGTTCATACCTTTCCCATTGTAAGAAGATCTTTCAAATTCCTCTTTGGTACCATCTAGAGCGAGGTTTTGGGGTAGTAGAATTTTCCTACTTCCTCAACAGGATGCACCCAACCGCATTCCACGGATTGCCATACTCGCTCATCAATTGCGATGAGAAAAGCTCTCATCCGCACTTTCCAATAAGCATAATTAGTCCCATCAAAAAGAGGAGGTCTATAAATATTACCACTTTCACCCATCAAGATAGATAAACCTAAAACCCGCTCTGATACCAATTGTAGAGTTATTATGGATCCACAAGGATCTAAATAGGTACTATCAAACAACTAGAGGGGGGGTGAATAGGTGTAATACTTAAAAACTCAATCTCAGTGGCAAAATAAAAACCAATGCGGAAAATAAAAACAGCACACCGAGATATACGTGGAAACTCCAATCCAGGAGAAAAACCACGGGACCAAACACGCAATAACAATCCACTAAGAATAGAAGAATAACAAGGTGATTACCGACTCCACGGACTCAAACCCCTCCTTCAGCTTCTCGGACCTTGCGCTGACCGGTTGGATATCCACGCAATAACAATCCCTAAGAAAAGAAGAATAACAAGGTGATTACCGTCTCCACGGATTTAACCCCTCCTTCAATTTCTTGGACCTCTCGCGCTCCACCGTTTTGCACGTCCACTGCTCACGTTCGAATCCACGAACGCACGCTTCGAATTCACGAAACGCCTTTAGCACACCGAATCCACGATGCCACGTC
The DNA here is from genome assembly GCA_029204045.2 of Tillandsia leiboldiana. Classification (NCBI taxonomy): domain Eukaryota; kingdom Viridiplantae; phylum Streptophyta; class Magnoliopsida; order Poales; family Bromeliaceae; genus Tillandsia; species Tillandsia leiboldiana. The sequence goes on along the minus strand of JAQNDB010003997.1, from coordinate 18,788 downwards.
GAATCCACGACGCAAACTCAGTCGATAAGAATATTGACTTCGATGGTGATCCTTTGCTTAGATTCTCATTGAGGAACCGTAGAAGAAATCTCTAAGCAAGATTAGATCAATTCGACAAAGATATGTTCTTGAAAGAACCATCGAATTGACCTAAAAGAGGCTATGAAGAAGATCGATAAAAACCTAGCCTCTAGGGTTGCTCTCAAGTGTTTTATAAATTGATCGGCCGTAGCTCCCACGTTTTTGAGAAACCCTAAGTGTCTATTTATAGTTTAGAAACCTTTGGAAAGAGATAAGAATCAAAAACTTACCTTATCTGGAAATTTTCAGGACGGCGATCCGGATCGGATTTACTGCGATCCGGATCGTCGTAACGAGATTGACGATTCCAGAAAACCAAGGGTTCGGGATCCGGATCGCATTGCCCGATCCGGATCGTTCATACAAATCAGAAAACTTAACATTCGGGATCCGGATCGGAAATTGCATGGATCCGGATCGAAGTCTTGTATGAAGCAACAACCTTCGGGATCCGGATCGTTGGCCCTGATCCGGATCCTGAACATGTCCGAACACCAGTTTTTGATTATTATGAAATTAAAAAAATTCTTCCAAGTGTTTCTATACTATAAGAAAGTATTCGGATCACCAAAATTATTTAGTTAACCATACCTGATCCTTTTGAATACTTTCTTCTTGAGATTGATGTAACTGATCCACAATTCTTCAACTTCAATCTTCAAGATTTCAAGACACTGAGTGTCAACTTGAGCTCTTGTTGAATCTTCTCTAAGTCTTTGATTGCAGATTGACAATTTGATCCCTTTAAAACTCCGACTCAACTCACTGACTTGACTCACGAAATATGCCAACACCAAAATGCCGTAACACGGCGCGTCAGGCGAGGCGCGGCTGACGCGACAGGCGCCTCTGCGCGCGTCAGGTGCACAGGGCACCCGCGCGCGGGCCACGTGGGGGCCGCCACGTGGCGGACCCCAGTTGGCGCCCGCGCGGGCGCTGGGGCGCACGCCCGTGTCACGGGCGCGTGTCCCGCGCCTGTGGGCGGCCGGTGTCCACGCGCCCGTTGTGGCGCGTGAACTGCGCGGCCGCGTGGCGCGCAGGGACGCGGCCACGTGGCCGCGCTTCCTCTTGCGTGGGCCGGGTGCACCCGGGTGGGTGTGGTGCACCGGCCGGTGCACGGCGCACCGTGCACCGTGGGACCGCCCCTCCCCTTTTCCTCTTTTCTTCTTCTTCTTCCTCCCCGCAAGCGACTTCTTCTCCTTCTTCGTTTCTTTCTTCATCCGAGAGTGAGGGAGAGTGAGGGAGAAGGTCGGGGAGTGTTGCAGGCGTGGCAATTGTGGGCCTCGGTGGAGCGCGCGAGGCTTCCGATGGGGGTGCCGCGGCGACGGCGGCGCAATCGGGTAGGTCCCGTGTGTTGGTTTTACTGTATTTTTGTACAGTTTGGGGCGATCTTTTAGACTGTAACTGACCCTCTTGCTCCTTTCTGTGTCCGGCACCGTGCACCGTTTTGCGTGCGGACTCCGGCACCGTGCACCGTTTTGCGTGCGGACTCCGGCACCGTGCATCGTTTTGCGTGCGGACTCCGTTTGGCGTGCGGATCCTGGCACCGTGCACCGTTTTGCGTGCGAACTCCGGCACTGTGCACCGTTTTGCGTGCGGACTCCGGCACCGTGCACCGTTTTGCATGCGGACTCCGTTTGGCGTGCGGATCCTGGCACCGTGCACCGTTTTGCGTGCGGACTCCGTTTTTGGTGCGGACTCTGGCAGCGTGCTCCGTTTTGCGTGCGGACTTCGGCGGTGTGCTCCGTTTTGCGTGCGGACTCCGACGGCGTGCCCCGTTTTGCGTGCGGATCGCGTGGAGGCCAATTGCAAGTGTCTACGAGCAATTGGTGGCAAATCGAGGTGGGTGGCCTTATCTCCAAGTTTTATGGAATGTACATTAATTCTATTAATGTAGGACTATGCATGATAGTTTATTTCCTTATGTAGCATGCTAGATTGTTAGAATGACTATCCCTTTATTATCGGTTAATGTGGTTATCTTGGAACTTGACCTAGCACCCCCGTCATATGTTGTATGTGTAACCAGACTAGTAGAAAACCCTCACTTGGGCTAGGGTTATTTATGCTTAGACATCCACACTATTCCTTCATCCCTGGACATAGTGTTTTCTCGCCCGGGTAGTGGGCCGAGAGGTCGGGACTTGCTTTTAGCGTGGGATGCTTTTGCACTCTTGCTTGGGAGCAGAGTGGAGTCTGGTAGTTGTAGCTGGGTTGCTTATCTATGCCGGGAGCCGTTTGGGTAAACGGTAGTCCCGGGAGGTCTTGTTTCCCTGTTGTGCCGTCGTAGAGGGAGCCGTTGCGCAGACGGCAGTCCCGGGCCGTCGAGTATCTTCCGGTCCGCCCTGTTGGGAACCGTTGGGGTTGACGGTGGTCCCAGGTCGTTGAGTGTTGTCCGACCTGTTTTGTTACCCTGAGTTGTGGGTCGTTTCTGGCTGTGGAGTATCTCCAGCCAGTGAGCCTTGTGCTGCGAGCCGTTGGCGAGGCTAGTATCTCGTGTTTCGAGTTAGCTGAGCAGCTGTGTCGTCGAGAGTTCTCCGACTGTTGTGCGAGGTATTTGGGGATCTTGAGTCCTACCGTTCTGAGTGAGCGTGGATTTTGACTAGCCTGCATATGCCAATGTTCGATACTCTATGCCGTGCCGTTCTACTCAGTTGGAGTCGCGTCCTGAGATGGCCACTGTGGATACGATGGTTGGCCTGTTGAGGCAGTTTTCCGCAGTTGAGGCAACGATGGGCCTGTTGAGGCAGTTTTGCGCGAGGGATGAGTTAGTAGGACAGGACGCCCCACGTAAATCCCGTCCTCATGTGGATGTGTGGTAGTGGGCAGGAGCGTTCCTAGTCGACGGGCGCAGGCTTGACTGGACCTTTGAGGTAGTCAGTTCGTTTGGGTCGATTGAGCACCTTGGGTGCGAGTGGTCTCATTTGCTTTCATCTGTTCCACTTTTGGAGTATCTAGATAGAGGCATGGTAGCTGTAGAGTAGCTCCAGCTTTTATTGTTTAGTTTTCATTGCATTGTTATTTTTGGCCTCTAGTAGACTTGGTGGGCAGACCGTTGGGCTTGTTGACGGCACCCACTGAGAACTATTGTGGGAAGTAGTTCTCACACCCGTCGTGGTGTCTTTTTCCCCAGGAACTTCTTCTCCTGTTCCTGTTGCTCCAGTTGCTGATCCTTCTGACCGAGGCGAGGGAGTCGCGAGCTAGTTCCCTACCCGTCATTGGAGCGTAGCGGCACCCCTTCAGAGGAGAGCTTCAGTAGATTAGCTTACTTCTTTTCCCTCTGTTGAGAGACCTTTGTTGTGAGGTATAGAGTTGTACTTTATTTACAGTTTGAGAGACTGATGTAGTGAGGTTATTTTTTGTAGTGAGAGCTTGTACACTGATGTACTTTATTGGAGATATCTCCCTTTTGAGTTTTGTATCAGAGGACTTGGTATACGATCGTATTTGGGAGATGGATATTGTATGATCTTCAGTTGTACAGTGTTTGGTTTCCAGTTCTTACCAGTTTACTTTCAGCTCTGATATCTGTATCTCTGTAGTTGATTCTTTCTGCAGGTTAGACGCTTCGTCTGTACGGCAGTTTCCGTACAGATGGCGGATCTGTTAGTGAGCCCGGGTCGCAGTTTCGACCCCGGGGCGTGACAGATTAGAGTGGTATCAGAGCCTTGGTTGTAGGTCGTGATGGACTTAGAAACCCTAGGCTTGTGGTTGGACATTAGGATGACTACGTGAGAGTCGTGACTTTTAGCGAGAGTCTTGATTGAGTTTTACCTCTCCCAAGTGATGGGATGAGTGTTTGCCATGTTTACTTTCCTAAGCGATTATGTTGGCTGCGACAACATAATGCTATGGAATGGATGACATGTCTTAGACTTTCGCTGTATTGGGTCGTGTGGTTGTTGTGTCCTGACATTTGTTGTTTTGCAGTGGGTTGCGATACCCCTGCGATATCGTGTTGTGAAAAGGACACGCCCCGCCCTGGCTGAGTCACCAGGAGGGCGTTTTCCCTGGCTGAGTCACCAGGAGAGCGTTTTCCCTGGCTGAGTTACCAGGAGGGCATTTTCCCTGGCTGAGTTACCAGGAGGGCATTTTTCCCTGGCTGAGTCACCAGGAGGGCGTTATCACTGGCCGAGTTACCAGATGGATAATTATCGCTGGCCGAGTTACCAGATGGATAATTATCGCTGGCCGAATTACCAGATGGATAATTATCGCTGGCCGAGTTACCAGATGGATAATTATCGCTGGCCGAGTTACCAGATGGATAATTATCACTGGCCGAGTTACCAGATAGATAATTATCACTGGCCGAGTTACCAGATGGATAATTATCACTGGCCGAGTTACCAGATGGATAATTATCGCTGGCCGAGTTACCAGATGGATAATTATCACTGGCCGAGCAACCAGATGGGTGCATTGCCCCTGGTCGAGTTACCAGGTGGGCACATGCCCTGGCCGAGTTACCAGGAGGACATTTTTCCCTGGCCGAATTACCAGGAGGATACCTTCCACTGGCCGAGCTACCAGGGGCGATGCCGCCCAGTGAGAGGCGATGCCGCCCAGTGAGGGCGATGCCGCCCAGTGAGTGGCGATGCCGCCCAGTGAGTGGCGAAGGTTTGGCCTGTTGAGGCGATTTTCACCTCCGGCCGAGTTACCAGGTGGTTATTTTAGTGAGATTGAGATGATCTGACAGGACGCCGAGATTTGGTGGCGTCGAGTTCGTCCTGTCGGACTACCAGGAGCTCGGTTGTTGACTTGGAACCAGTTTCGTGCTTTGCTACTCAGGGCCAATTTTCCTGACAGTGTAAGCAGAAACTGGAAGGGGATCTTAGACTCCTGCAGCGGGGGAGTCGACCTCTTCTGGAGTATGGTCATGAGTTTTGCGATTGTTGAGTGGTGTACCTCATGTCTTCTGGATGAGATCCAGGATGTTGAGCTAGTTGAGAAAGGACTGCAGTGGAATATCTATCACTTGGTGTATTCTCGGCGGGTGCCAACGTTAGATGCAGCGATTGGGCATGCTTAGCGGGTTGACCGAGGATCAGTGATCATGTCAGAGATAGACGGAGCGCCAGGGACCAGCTCCGGGGAGAGGCATCCAGTGCCGCCTGAGTTTGGACAGTCGAGTAGATCGAGCCCCGAGGCCGCCACGATCCCAGTCTGAGGGTCGTGAGTCTCAGGGGAGACAGAGACCAGGAGGTTCTCCGCAGCGGGATGACTGTGCCCTTGGTGGTGGGCCGCATTTTTGCGCCGCAGTGTGACCACAGGCAGTACACAGATCATGGTCTTGTCCTAAAGCGGGGTCAACAGTCGCGTTGGCAGCTTCGGCTCCTCCTCCTCCGCTCTTCCAGACAGGCGGAGCTTCGACAGGTTATGGCCAGATAGTTAGGGCCACTTTTTCGCGACTGTCCGACGAATGACCACCCCCGAGCGAGAGTGTCCATGTCGCACAGGATGTGGACTCGGGGGCAGCTAGCCACGTGGTGGCAGATACTAATCTTATCTCCCCTTCACGCACTTGAGCGTTATTTGTTACCGGAGCATCGCATTCTTTCTTCTGTAGGGCATTTGCTTTGTTGTATGGGCTAGAGATAGGACCCTTAGCTTGTGCTCGTGAGGTTCAGATACCTGATCACGTGTTGCACATAGATGAGTGTTGTTGGTCCTGCCCAGTGCAGTTAGGGCCCTGGGTTTTTGCCTATTGACCTTTTGGCTCTTTCTCAGCTCCGGGATTTCGAGGTAGTGTTGGGTATAGTACTGTGAGGATCTGAGGCCTTGATGCTTGAGGATGCCACACCGTTGATACACGGTGGTGATGCCACACCGTTGATACACGGTGGTGATGCCACACCGTTGATACACGGTGGTGATGCCACGCCGTTGGTGCACGGCAGTGATGCCACACCGTTGATACACGGTGATGATGCCACACCGTTGATACACGGCAGTGATGCCACACCGTTGATACACGGTGGTGATGCCACGCCGTTGGTGCACGGCAGTGATGCCACACCGTTGATACACGGTGATGATGCCACACCGTTGATACACGGCAGTGATGCCACACCGTTGATACACAGTGGTGATGCCACGCCGTTGGTGCACGGCAGTGATGCCACACCGTTGATACACGGTGATGATGCCACACCGTTGATACACGGCAGTGATGCCACACCGTTGATACACGGTGATGATGCCACACCGTTGATACACGGCAGTGATGCCACACCGTTGATACACGGTGATGACGCCACACCGTTGATACACGGTGGTGATGCCACGCCGTTGGTGCACGGCAGTGATGCCACGTTGTAGGTATACAACGGTGAGAGTTTTGTGGATGTTTTGGACTTGGACTGCGAGTTTGGGCATCAGCTTTATGATCGCCTTGTGAGCCAGTTTCCAGTCCCGTTCACCGACGGTTTGGTTCCCGTCAGGGTGTTCTTTTAGTTGAGGGATCGACTTCGACCCGTGGGCCCGTTGGGGTTATGATAGCATTTTGAGCGACCAACTGTGGCACGAGATTGTGTCTCTTGTGGATCCCTTTTAAGGGTAGCCTGCAGTTGTGTTGTCCACTCGAGTGGTTTCGGATTGGGAGGTAACCGAGTGAAGACCCCAACTTATTGGATTTCCCTTCCTTATTGGGCGTGTCTGCAGGTATGCTTCGGGTCGTCTTGTTGAGGGTGGCACCATGATGTGGTTTGGTGCGTATTACACTTGTGGTTATTTCAGTTTTCCCCCAGCCTTTTAATGGAGCCCTTGGTTTTTCACGTCTCAGCTCAGTAGTGATGTGTTTTTTTTTTCCTCGCCCGTGATTTACTTGCTCCTTTGAGATCTGTGATTATTGGAGTACGAGGGACGCCCGTTGCAATTTCTGGCTCGATAGATGAGAGAATTGCGCATCGGGTCATACCGTACTTGTTGTTGTTGTCGCGGAGTAATCACGAGGAGCGAGTGAGGGGAGCTGGAGGCGTATTGTTAGATACCTAGCCGTGGTATTCTTGACTCCTGATGGGCTTGATCTAGTTTCGAGGACGAAACTTTCCTTTAGTGGGGGAGGATGTGAGGTCCCGGAATCCCCCGCGTAGGGTTGCCGGTTGTTGGGCAGCTTTCGGTCGCCGTTGGGGGTGTTGGTGCGCGTGTTGGGGGCCCAGAAATGGATTTGTGATGCAATTTGGGATTTGCTTGCATCATTGGAAACCCCGTGGGAAGTTGGAGGACCCGTCGGGTGTTTAGAAGTGATTTCGCGCGATTCAGATGTCAAAATTAGACTCCGGGTGAAGTCCGGATAAAAGTTTACCTCTCCGGTCGCCTTCGGGAATTTTAGAGTTGGAATTGGGCAAATCGGACTTTAAAAATGGACCCGGCGCGGAAATCGGATCGAGTGGGCTATCCGGGGGCACTCTGCAATTTTTGGATGAGAATTTGGAGAATCGGACATCATTTCTGGACTCAGCGCGCGAAATCGCTAAGGATGGACTATTTATTTGTTGGATTTGGAGTCCGGTAGGCGTGCGCGCTTTTCGAGGCAAAGCGGCACGCGGATCGAGACACGCGTGGCACGGATCCCGAGGAGGCTGCGGCGCGTCAGGCGAGGCGCGGCTGACGCGACAGGCGCCTCTGCGCGCGTCAGGTGCACAGGGCACCCTGCGCGCGGGCCACGTGGGGGCCGCCACGTGGCGGACCCCAGTTGGCGCCCGCGCGGGGCGCTGGGGCGCACGCCCGTGTCACGGGCGCGTGTCCCGCGCCTGTGGGCGGCCGGTGTCACGCGCCCGTGTGGCGCGTGAACTGCGCGGCCGCGTGGCGCGCAGGGACGCGGCCACGTGGCCGCGCTTCCTCTTGCGTGGGCCGGGTGCACCCGGGTGGGTGTGGTGCACCGGCCGGTGCACGGCGCACCGTGCACCGTGGACCGCCCCTCCCCTTTTCCTCTTTTTCTTCTTCTTCTTCCTCCCCGCAAGCGACTTCTTCTCCTTCTTCGTTTCTTTCTTCATCCGAGAGTGAGGGAGAGTGAGGGAGAAGGTCGGGGAGTGTTGCGGCGTGGCATTGTGGGCCTCGTGGAGCGCGCGAGGCTTCCGATGGGGGTGCCGCGGCGACGGCGGCGCAATCGGGTAGGTCCCGTGTGTTGGTTTTACTGTATTTTTGTACAGTTTTGGGGCGATCTTTAGACTGTAACTGACCCTCTTGCTCCTTTCTGTGTCCGGCACCGTGCACCGTTTTGCGTGCGGACTCTGGCACCGTGCACCGTTTTGCGTGCGGACTCCGGCACCGTGCACCGTTTTGCGTGCGGACTCCGTTTGGCGTGCGGATCCTGGCACCGTGCACCGTTTTGCGTGCGGACTCCGGCACTGTGCACCGTTTTGCGTGCGGACTCCGGCACCGTGCACCGTTTTGCGTGCGGACTCCGTTTGGCGTGCGGATCCTGGCACCGTGCACCGTTTTGCGTGCGGACTCCGTTTTTGGTGCGGACTCCGGCAGCGTGCTCCGTTTTGCGTGCGGACTCCGGCGGCGTGCTCCGTTTTGCGTGCGGACTCCGACGGCGTGCCCCGTTTTGCGTGCGGATCGCGTGGAGGCCCAATTGCAAGTGTCTACGAGCAATTGGTGGCAAATCGAGGTGGGTGGCCTTATCTCCAAGTTTTATGGAATGTACATTAATTCTATTAATGTAGGACTATGCATGATAGTTTATTTCCTTATGTAGCATGCTAGATTGTTGGAATGGCTATCCCTTTATTATCGGTTAATGTGGTTATCTTGGAACTTGACCTAGCACCCCCGTCATATGTTGTATGTGTAACCAGACTAGTAGAAAACCCTCACTTGGGCTAGGGTTATTTATGCTTAGACATCCACACTGTTCCTTCATCCCTGGACATAGTGTTTTCTCGCCCGGGTAGTGGGCCGAGAGGTCGGGACTTGCTTTTAGTGTGGGATGCTTTTGCACTCTTGCTTGGGAGCAGAGTGGAGTCTGGTAGTTGTAGCTGGGTTGCTTATCTGTGCCGGGAGCCGTTTGGGTAAACGGTAGTCCCGGGAGGTCTTGTTTCCCTGTTGTGCCGTCGTAGAGGGAGCCGTTGCGCAGACGGCAGTCCCGGGCCGTCGAGTATCTTCCGGTCCGCCCTGTTGGGAACCGTTGGGGTTGACGGTGGTCCCAGGTCGTTGAGTGTTGTCCGACCTGTTTTGTTACCCTGAGTTGTGGGTCGTTTCTGGCTGTGGTGTATCTCCAGCTAGTGAGCCTTGTGCTGCGAGCCGTTGGCGAGGCTAGTATCTCGTGTTTCGAGTTAGCCGAGCAGCTGTGTCGTCGAGAGTTCTCCGACTGTTGTGCGAGGTATTTGGGGATCTTGAGTCCTACCGTTCTGAGTGAGCGTGGATTTTGACTAGCCTGCATATGCCAATGTTCGATACTCTATGCCGTGCCGTTCTACTCAGTTGGAGTCGCGTCCTGAGATGGCCGCTGTGGATACGATGGTTGGCCTGTTGAGGCAGTTTTCCGCAGTTGAGGCAACGATGGGCCTGTTGAGGGCAGTTTTGCGCGGGGATGAGTTAGTAGGACAGGACGCCCCACGTAAATCCCGTCCTCATGTGGATGTGTGGTAGTGGGCAGGAGCGTTCCTAGTCGACGGGCGCAGGCTTGACTGGACCTTTGAGGTAGTCAGTTCGTTTGGGTCGATTGAGCACCTTGGGTGCGAGTGGTCTCATTTGCTTTCATCTGTTCCACTTTTTGGAGTATCTAGATAGAGGCATGGTAGCTGTAGAGTAGCTCCAGCTTTTCTTGTTTAGTTTTCATTGCATTGTTATTTTTGGCCTCTAGTAGACTTGGTGGGCAGACCGTTGGGCTTGTTGACGGCACCCACTGAGAACTACTGTGGGAAGTAGTTCTCACACCCGTCGTGGTGTCTTTTTCCCCAGGAACTTCTTCTCCTGTTCCTGTTGCTCCAGTTGCTGATCCTTCTGACCGAGGCGAGGGAGTCGCGAGCTAGTTCCCTACCCGTCATTGGAGCGTAGCGGCACCCCTTCAGAGGAGAGCTTCAGTAGATTAGCTTACTTCTTTTCCCTCTGTTGAGAGACCTTTGTTGTGAGGTATAGAGTTGTACTTTATTTTACAGTTTGAGAGACTGATGTAGTGAGGTTATTTTTTGTAGTGAGAGCTTGTACACTGATGTACTTTATTGGAGATATCTCCCTTTTGAGTTTTGTATCAGAGGACTTGGTATACGATCGTATTTGGGAGATGGATATTGTATGATCTTCAGTTGTACAGTGTTTGGTTTCCAGTTCTTACCAGTTTACTTTCAGCTCTGATATCTGTATCTCTGTAGTTGATTCTTTCTGCAGGTTAGACGCTTCGTCTGTACGGCAGTTTCCGTACAGATGGCGGATCTGTTAGTGAGCCCGGGTCGCAGTTTCGACCCCGGGGCGTGACACCAAAACCCAGGTTGGCCACGGGCTTGAGGAAGAAGATGAACCCATTTTCTTTGAAATTCGTGACCAGCAACCAAAAGCATCTGAGACCCAACCATTAGCACCAACAGGCGCTAAAACTCTCAGTGAACCTTCCTGTGCCTGTGGCCGGCGACAGGACACGGCGGCGGCGCGGCTGGGGCAAGCTCGGATTGGAGCTTCACCAGCATTAATGGCGGATTTCCACAGAAGCATTTTGAAGCCCTCCAACATGGATGGAAATGTTCTAATGGACCATAGGAAACTTCCCGACCAACCCAGCCCGCCGGAGATGGCCGGAGCGCCGGCGGCCGCAATATAGCTTCATTTCGGGTCAACCATGGCACCCGAGTTTTCAGGATGCATGGGTGCCATGCAAATGCATGGTTGTGATCCTCTCACTCCCAGAAAGACTTCTAGGCATGTGGCCGGCGGTGGGGAAGCGCGCCGGCGCCGGAGCAGAGAGCTCGGCCGAAGTGCAAAATTCACCAAAGCTAGGGTTTCGATCTGCAAACAATTTACTTGATCAAACTCCAATTTTGGTGGAGTTGATCCTCATTTCCTACAGTAAATCTCTATCATTTTGGTTCCGTTTTGGTCCACTGGTTGCAGAGAACGACCGAGGCGGAGCTCGGCTAGGTTTCCGGCGAGATATTGCTCCCGCCTGTCACGCCCCGGGGTTGAAACTGCGACCCGGGCTCACTAACAGATCCGCCATCTGTACGGAAACTGCCGTACAGACGAAGCGTCTAACCTGCAAAAAGAATCAACTACAGAAATACAGATATCAGAGCTGAAAACCAAACACTGTACAACTGAAAATAATACAATATCCATCTCCCAAATACGATCGTATACAAAATCCTCTGATACAAAACTCAAAAGGGGAGATATCTCCAATAAAGTACATCGGTGTACAAGCTCTCACTACAAAAATATCCTCACTACATCAGTCTCTCAAAACCGTAAAATAAAGTACAACTCTATACCTCACAACAAAGGTCACTCAACAGAGGAAAAAGAGGTAAACTAATCTACTGAAGCTCTCTTCTGAAGGGGGTACCGCTACACTCCAACGACGGGTAGGGAACTAGCTCGCGACTGCCCTCGCCTCGGTCAGAAGGATCAGCAACTGGAGCAACAGGAACAGGAGAAGAAGTTCCTGGGGAAAAAGACACCACGACGGTGTTGAGAACTACTTCCCACAGTAGTTCTCAGTGTGGTGCCGTCAACAAGCCCAACGGTCTGCCCACCAAGTCTACTAGACGTAAAAGATAACAGTGCAATGAAATCTGAACAAGGAAAAGATGGAGCTACTCTACAGCTACCATACCTCTATCTAGATACTCAAAAAGTGGAACAGATGAAAGTAAAAGAGACCACTCGCACCCAAGGTGCTCAATAGACCCAATCTGAACTGACTGCCTCATAGGGTCCAGTCAAGCCTGCGCCTGTCGACTAGGAAACGCGCCTGCCCACTACCACACATCCCCATGAGGACGGGATTTACGTGGGGCGTCCTTGCCGACTAACTCACCACTCGCGCAAAACTGCCTCAACAGGCCCATCGTATCCACAGCGGCATCTCAGGGACGCGACTCCAACTGAGGAAAACGACGCGGCATAGAGTATCACTATTTGGCATACGCAGGCTATAGTCAAAAACCACGCTCACTCCAGAACGGTAGGACTCAAGATCCCCAAATATCTCGCACAACGGTCGGAGCACTCTCGACGACTCAGCTGATCGGCTAACACTAAACACGAGACACTAGCCTCTCCAACAGCTCGCAGCACAAGGCACACTGGCTGGAGGGTACTCCACAGCCAGGAACGACCCACAACTCAAGCTAACAATACTGGTCGGATAACACTCAAATGGACCTGGGATCACCGTTAAGCCCAACGGTTCCCAACAACACTGGCCGGAAGATACTCGACGGCCCGGGGCTACCAGCCTGCTCAACGGCTCCCTCCGATGACAGCGCAACAGGGATACTAGACCTCCCGGGACTAACCGTTTACCCAAACGGCTCCCGCACCAGATAAGCAACCCGCTACAACTACCAGACTCCACTCCGCTCCCAAGCAAGAGTGCAAAAGCATCCCACACTAAAAGCAAGTCCCGACCTCTTGGCCCACTAACCCGGGCGAGGATAGCACTATGGTCCAGGAATGAAAGAACAGTGTGGATGTCTAAGCATAAAATAACCCTAGCCAAAGTGAGGGTTTTCTACTGGTCTGGTTTACGCATGCAACATATGACGGGGTGCTAGGTCAAGTTCCAAGATAGCTGTATTACAGATGATAAAGAGGAATAACCATTCCAACAATCTAGCATGCTACACAAGGAAATAAACTATCATGCATAGTCCTACATCAATAGAATTAATGTACAGCTCATAAACTTGGAGATAAGGCCACCCACCTCAATAAGCCACCATTGCTCGTAGACACTTGCAATTGGCCTCCACGCGATTCGCACGCAAAACGATGTCCGCTGTCGGAGTCCGCACGGCAAAACGGAGTACGATGCCGGAATTCGCACGCCAAACGGAGTCCGCACGCAAAACGGTGCACGGTGCCGAGTCCGCACCAAAACGGTGCACGGTGCCAGGATCCGCACGCAAAATGGAGTCCCGCACAGCAAAACGTGCACGGTGCCCAACCACAGAAAAGTAGCAAGAGGGTCAATTACAGTCTAAAAGGAACGCTCGGAAAAACTGTATAAAGATACAGAAAAACCAACACCACGAACCTACCCGATAGCGCCGCCCGTCTCCAGAAATGCTCCACCGGGCGTGCCTCGCACGCATCCACGAGGCCCGCGACGCGAAACGCCATCTCCACAACCTCCTCCCTCACTCTCCCTCTCGCACTGATGGAGAAGACAAACGAAAGAAGGAAATGAGGTGGCTTGCGGGAGGAAGAAGGGAAGAAGAAGAGAAAGGGAGAGAGGGAGGTCCACGGTGCACCGGTCCACGGTGCACCGGCCGGTCTACCGCACCCGCTCAGGGTGCACCAGGTCCAGGCAAAGAGCGCGGGCCACGTGGCCGAATCCCCGCACGCCACGCGGCGGGCAGCTCACGCGCCACACAGGGCGCGTGACACCGTGCCGCCCACATGTTGGCGAGACCGCGCCCGTGACACGTGGCGCGCCGCCCCTGCGCCCGCGCTGCTGGCGCCAACGGGGGTCCGCCACTTGGCGACCCCCACGGGCCCGCGCAGGAGGCGTGCCTCCCCCGCCCCCCCCTGACGCGCTGCTGCGCGTCCCGTCACGCGGCCAGCCTCGAATGGCGCGCCGCCACTTCCTCTTTGACCCTGCCGTGCACACCTCGGGGATTCGTGCCCACGATGCCTCGATTTGCGTGCAGCGTTATCTCAAAAACACGCGCACGCCTACCGGGCTCCAAAATTCACAAATAAGGTCCATTCTTAGGCGATTTCGCGCGCTGAGTCCAAAAACGATGTCCAATTTCCCAAATTCTCATTCGAAAATTGCGGAGTGCCCCCGATAGCCCACTTGAATCCGATTTTCACGCCGGGTCCAGAATCTGAATCCGATTTGCCAAAATACAACTCTAAAAATTCCCGATGGCAGGCGAGAGGTAACATTATCCAGAAGTTGCCCGGAGTCCAATTCTGACATCCGAATCGCGCGAAAACCACCTCTAAACACCCGACGGGTCATCCAAGTTCCACGGGGTCTCCTTTTAAGCACGAAGTCCAACACTTGTGTCCAAAATGCGCGCAAACCCACGACACATCACGCAGGCCTCCAGTGATGCAACTAAATCCCAAATTGCATCACAAATCCATTTCTTGGGCCCGACAAGCGCACATACACTCCCAACGGCCCCTAAAAAGCTGCCAAACAATCGGCAAAACCCTACGCGGGAGATTCCGGGACCTCACACCCTCCCCCACTAAAAGAAAAGTTTCGTCCTCGAAACTAGATCAAGCCCATCAGGAGTCAAGAATACCACGGCTAGGTATCTAACATATGCCTCCAGCTCCCTAAACCCCACTCGCTCCTCGTGATTACCCCGCAACAACAACAACAAGTACGGTATGACCCGATGTGCAATTCTCTCATCTCTCGAGCCAGAAATTGCAACGGGCGTCCCTCGTACTCCAATAATCACAGATCTCAAGGGGCAAGTCAATCACCGGCGAGGAAACATCACATCACTACTGAGCTGAGACGTGAAAAAACTAAAGGGCTTCCACTAAAAGGCTGGGGGGAAACTGAAAATAACCCCAAGTGTAACACGCACCAAACCACAACATGGTGCCAACCTCAACAAGACGACCCGAGCATACCCGCATATTATCCAATAAGGAAGGGAATCCAATATGCTGGGGTCTTCACTCGGTTACCTCCCGATCCGAAACCACTCGAGTGGACAACTCAACTGCAGGCTACCCTCAAAGGGATCCACAAGAGACACAATCTCGTGCCACAGTTGGTCGCTCATATGCTATCATAACCCCAATGGACCCACGGGTCGAAGTCGATCCCTTAACTAATAAAGAATACCCTGACGGAAACCAAACCGTCGGTGAACGGACTGGAAACTGGCTCACAAGGCGATCATAAAGCTGATGCCCAAAACTCGCGGTCAAAGTCCAAAACATCCACAAAACTCTCACCATTGTATGCCTACAACGTGGCATCACTGCCGTGCACCAACGGGCGTGGCATCACCACCGTGTATCAACGGTGTGGCATCACCACCGTGGTATCAACGGTGTGGCAGTCATCACCGTGTATCAACGGTGTGGCATCACTGCCGTTGTATCAACGGTGTGGCATCATCACCCGTGTATCAACGGTGTGGCATCAATGCCATGTATCAACGGTGTGGCATCACCACCGTGTATCAACGGTGTGGCATCACTTGCTGTGTATCAACGGTGTGGTATCACTCAAGCATCAAGGCCTTAGATCCTCACAGTAACATACCCTACACTACCTCGAAATCTCGGAGCTGAGGAAGGGCCAAAAGATCAACGGCCAAAAACCATGGACCCCAACTGCACTGGGCAGGACCAATAACACCCATCTATGTGCAACATGTGATCAGGTATCTGAACCTCATGAGCACAAGCTAAGGGTCCTATCTCTAGCCCATAGATCAATGCAAATGCCCTACAGAAGAAAAGAATGCGATGCTCCGTAACAAATCAACGCTCAAAGTGCGTGAAGGGGATATAAGATTAGTATCTGCCCACCACGTGGCTAGCTGCCCCCGAATCCTCATCCTGTGGCGACATAGACGCTCTCGCTCGGCGGGGGTGGTCGTTCGTCGGACTGCCGCGAAGCATTGGCCCTAACTATCGGCCATAACCTGTCGAAGCTCCGCCGTGTCTGGAAGAGCGGATGGGGAGGAACCGAAGCTGCCCAAGCGACTTTGATATATCACTTATTTGATGCATAAGTTGCTTTAACTGATTCCTTTGATTCTTTGATCTGGCTTCTAGTTATCTACCTTTAATGATTCTATGTGATGCCTCTGATTATAGTTCATTGTATCTTGCTGATTGTCTAAATCCTTGATTGTGTGATTATTCTGATACATGTTTTTAAATTCTGCTAACATTATCTCCTATGTTTGTACCCAGAGTATGAGTTTTGCTTTCTTTACAAGCACCAGTTATATATCTGCTTTACCCTAACCCCTGATCTATTACTATCCTCTAGCATTGTATACCAGTAGGTACGATCTGCTATTTCTCTCGTCGTGCCCACTGGGATACACTCCGGTGTGTCTCACACCCTCGGGTGACTGTTTTTCAGGTCGAGCGGGTGTTGAGATGTCGGGATGAGTTGGTGAGATCACGAGATAGAGCTTGACCCTGGTCAGCCGATAGTCAAGCATATAGTTATTTGATGTACACAAGGAAAATGTAATAAGTTGTTGTAATTGTGTAATTTACTATCTGTTTTATATTAGTGGTACGTAGTTAGTACTCTGTTTGATTGCCAAGCTAGCCGTGCATATATAGAAAAGGCTCAATCCCCAGTGGGATTGGGACTCTTCTATATGTGGCGGTCTGTTGCGCCCTGGCTGGTTTTAAACTCTGATTTCAAAAAAAAAAAAAATTTTAGAACGCTGATTTTTTAAACTCGGGGCGTGACAGATTAGATGGTATCAGAGAAATAGGAAACGCAGATGTCTAAGTTGGCTATAGGAACGAGACCTGACCTGTGTTACGAGAGAGCGCTGGGTAGTAGGTCAAAACAGAAGTTGTGGGTCCACTGTACTAAAATAAATTAATACTTAGAAAACTGATGTTTTTTGGTGTTTTAGAAAACTTTTAAGTATGTTTGGTTAAGTTTAGGGGACGAAAACTTCTTAGAAGTTGTGGGTGATGTAGTAATTCAGAATTAAAAACCTCTGTTTACTTTTAATATTTAAAATTTGTCAATTTTGGCAAAAGTGGAGAGATAGTGGGTCAATAGTGGGGCCCAAGATATCGACTTTTGATCGGGGTCTGATCTGAAAAATCCGAGATCACCATTGCGATCGTCTCGTCGAAACATAGAAGTTTCATATTCATATGTTTTCGATCCGACGGTCTGATCTTCCAGAAATCAGAAATCAAAAGCGGGCCCCGCGACTTAAAGTGAATAGTAACTCTCGAATTTTAATGTCCCTTTGATCACTAATGGCAAACCATTGGCTAAAATTATAACATAGGGTATTAGTAATGAACCTAGCTAATTTTGACTTCTGAACGCAATGGCACTGACGGTTTTCGCGTTTGGCAATCCGAGTGCATCGAGAGTGCGTGCGTCGGTTTTCGACATACAGAACAAGATGCCCGAGATTTCATACGAGCGCCAAATCAAACAAATAATAGGCTATTTTGAAGGTCCCGACGAGCCGGACGTCCTGGCGAAGTCCGTTATTCGTTTGACGCGAAACGCCTCAAAAGTGAAAATACGGCAAAAGTGCTGTATTTTGCAGAAAAATCCGCAATATCTGCTTCGAAAAGCGTGCTGCTTATATATTAGGGACTAATCTGTGAGGGGTCAATTTTGTAAAGGACTTTTGTGTCAAATATTAAAAGAATGAAGGACTTTTTGTTATTTGAGCTTAAAACACACATATTACACGTGAGGAGTATACCCAGACCCTAGCCCTTTCCTCTTCGTAACCGAAGCATCCACCAGCCTCTTCAGCTTGCAACCGACTTGACCCCTCAGCTGCTGTAACCTCCGGCCGCTCGGGTCACCGGAGATAAGGTGAGAAAGCTATAAATAGGATCTTCTCTTGAGTTCATGAAGCATAGTTCAACCAAGAGCTTTAGGTTTAGCTAACCTTCTTCTAAGAGCTCCACTGTGAGGCCGCAACCAGCTCTGGTGAACCCGACCCCACCGTCGCCGACGCCGCCGCAGCCACCTTCCTCTTTCTTCCTTACTCCGACGAAGTAGAAGGTTGGAACCAAGTTGCTTCAGATTGGTTTGGGAGTGCTGAGTGGTGTTCCCTGGTGTCTTTGGACATTGCTGGAGGTTTGCTGTGGCCCGAGCGTGAAGAGGGACCAAGATCCGGCTTCTTCCATCTTCTCCGATCTCGACCAAGGTAAGAAACCCCAAACCAAAGGGTTGTTTTGAACCCGGGAACCTCTAGCAGTAGCCTCTATAGTCCCTAAGTATGCTCCCTACACAGCCTGAGCCCCCCCATGCACGTAGTTGCCGACGGGGGAAGACTATTGCCGGAAACCTAATATTCTTCATCTTGTTGTTCTCTTCATGTTTGGTATTTTGGTTAAGTTTCGGGGACGAAACTTCTTAGAAGTTGTGGGTGATGTAGTATTCAGAATTTACAACCTCTGTTTACTTTTAATATTTAAAATTTGTCAATTTTGGCAAAAGTGGGAGATATGTGGGGTCAATAGTGGGCCCAAGATATCGACTTTTGATCGGGGTCTGATCTGAAAAATCCGAGATCACCATTTGCGATCGTCTCGTCGAAACATAGAAGTTTCATATTCATATGTTTTTCGATCCGACGGTGCTAATCTTCGAAATCAGAAATCAAAAAGCGGCCCCCGCGACTTAAAGTGAATAGTAAACTCTCGAGTTTCATGTCCCGTTGATCACTAATGGCCAAACCATTGGCTAAAATTAAACATAGGGGTATTAGTATGAACCCTAGCTAATTTTGAAGTTCTGAACGCAATGGCACTGACGGTTTGTCGCGTTTGCAATCCGAGTGCATCGAAGTGCGTGCGTCGGTTTTCGACATACAGAACAGATG
>JAQNDB010003996.1:0-26179 GCA_029204045.2 Tillandsia leiboldiana | reverse complement strand
GCAGGTTTTCGCCGTTTTTTCGCGAGCAGGTTGCGAGCAGTTTCGCAAGCGGTTTCGCTGTTTTCGCTCGCAGATTCGCGCAGTTTCGCGCAGGTTTTCGCGCAGGTTTCCGCCGTTTTTCGCGAGCAGTTTGCGAGCGGTTTAGCGCATTTTTCGAGCAGATTTCGCGAGCGGTTTGCGCAGTTTTCGCTGGTTTTTCGCAAGCTGTTTTTGAGCAGTTTTTGCGCCGACGGAGCTGTTTTCGCCGTCGGGCACTGGTTTTCGCCGACGGCTGTTTTTCGCCGTCGGGCGCTGATTTTTCGCTGACGGAGGCTGTTTTCCGCCGACGGAGGCTGTTTTTCGCCGTCGGATGCCCGGTTTTGACCATTTTGATTGATTTTGCCGATTTCTCCGCTCCTGGCAGCTTGCAGGGCTGTTCTTAGCTTCCGCCGGGTGCGGTTGTTGGTTTTCCGTCGCGTGGACCCGCCGGCTTGTTTCGGGACATCCGCAGAGCGCGCGGTCGTGTGGTTGGACACAGCGTGCTCCATTTTGCGTTCGGACCTCGTGGAGGCAAGGTAAGTCCCGCTGTGCCAATTGCAAGTGTCGACGAGCAATTGGTGGCTTCTGAGGTGGGTTGGTTTTCTCTCACAAGTCTACGGGCTTCCTTCTAATTCTATTGTTGATAGGATTGCATGCTAGTTTAGTGTTTCTTGGAACTTAACTAGCACCCCCGTCATATGTGCATATGTTTGACAAGACCTATTGGAGAACCTTGATTTGGGCTAGGTTCCTTTATGCTTTAGACATCCCGCACTTTTCATATCCTTCGGGACTTAGAGTTTCCTCGCCCGGGTAGTGGGCTGAGTGGTCAGAGTGTTGTGGGACGGGTGTTGCACTCGGGCCCGGGGGGCCGAGTGGGGTCTGGTGGCTGGGTTAGGCCAGTGTTAGTGTTTTGGGGAACCGTTTCAGATAAACGGTGGTCCCGGGGGTTTTCCTTTCCGCTGTTCTTCCTCGTCACCACCAGTTGTGATCGTGGTGCACGTGTGTTAGCAGGACCTTGAACCCAGAACCTTTTGGATGAATACATGATTTTGGTCAGCCAATGTTTCTTCCAAGCCTCGCAAGGTTGCTTGAGTCTGTTCTTGTGTGATAGGACGAGGGCATTAGCCCTTCGAGGTTTGGGCGTAAAACTTGATTTCAAAAGGGGTTTTCCTAAAAGACTAAAAATCATTAATAATATGGATTTCTCTCAGATCAAATGGTTTTCCTGAATAAATGACATGGTTTCTTATAAACTTACCCACCCGAGCGGATTCGAGTGATCTGGGTTCTAAGGGCTGTTTCCTTTCTTTGGGGACGTAGATGTTAGTCCCCGGGGTTTCGGACCCTTCGTAGATCTGGCTGTGGAGCTTCTCCAGCCGTTAGTTGTGTGTTGAGTTCAGTGGAGTTGTGTTGTGGGAGCCGTTGGGAGAGACGGTGGTCCCAGCTGTGTAGTACTTTCGTTGAGTGGGTCAGTGGTTGTGAGATTGAGTCGTGGAGGGTTCTCCGACTGGGTTGTGCTTAGAGCATCGAGATACCGATCTGTTTGATCGAGGACTATAGCCTGCAGGAGCCACTTGTGAGACAGTGATACTGATGAGATACTTGAGTTCGGGTGGGGTCGCACCCCTCGAACCACGCCCCGGGTGCGTTGATGATTCCGAGCCTGATGAGGCTGCGATGATGATACCGAGCCTGACGAGGCTGCGATGATGCGCCTAGTTCATATACTAGAGGTCGCTTGATACCCCTGGCCGTGCTACATGGGGTCACTGTGTGAGATATCGAGTTTGTCCGTTTGGACACCCTGGTTGATACACCAGGGGCGCAGGCTTGACTCGACTGGACCCTGTGGGGCAGTCGCTGAGATTTGAGATACACTGAGAGAGTGATGGCGTAGCATGTGTCATTATAGAGTGTCTTGGGTAGTACTTGTGACATATTGCCAGCAGTGAGTGGCTGCATACCATCATCCATAATCTCTTCTTATTGAGCATAGTAGATAGAGGCATGATAGCTGTAGATTCTTTCCAGCTTATTTATATTATCATCAGTCTTTTCTCTATCTTATGCCTCTGGTAGACTTAGTGGGCAGACCGTGGTTCTTGGAGACGGTACCCACTGAGAATACTGTAGGATGTAGTTCTCACACCCTCTGTCGGTGACAGGTTGCTGAGGCTTTCTTCCGTTCCTGCTGGGCTTGACTGGACGGACCGAGGACAGGAGTCGCGTGATAGTTCCCTACCAGCATTGTTACTTTAGAGAGAGGTAGATGTACCATCCCGGATTGTGGGAGTTGGTTATGTTTCCTGTTTAGCTATCTCCCATTTGGATTCGTAGATGTTGTATAGGTGGACTTCTCTTTGTATCATCTGATTTTGGGAGATAGGCTATGAGTTGTTGCAACTTTGTAGTGGTGAAAATTTTATAGTACAAGCTTTTTTATCCGCTCTGATATCTGGGTAGCTGTAGTTTTGTCTTTTGCAGGCTAGACGCTTCGTCTGTACGGCAGTTTCCGTACAGATGGCGGATCTGTTAGCGAGCCCGGGTCGCAGTTTCGACCCCGGGGCGTGACAGATTAGAGTGGTATCAGAGCCTTGGATATAGGTCATTGAGGACTTAGAAACCCTATGCTTGTGGTTGGACATTAGGAGACTACGTGAGAGTCGTGACTTTTAGCGAGAGTCCAGATTGAGGTTTTTACCTCTCCCTCGGGTTGGGATGAGTGATTTGATATGTTATTCTCTCAAAGTGATTATGTTGGCTGCAGACAACATAATACTTTAGGAAGGATAACAAGTTTAGACTCTCGCTGGATTGGGTCGTATGGTTGTTGTGTCCTGAGGTTCTTTTTGTTTCAGTTACCTGCGATGCCGCCGAGACGTCGTGCAGCGACGAGCGGGCGTTTGACCTCAGCTGGGGAGCCCGGACGGCGGGCTGCCGAGCAGGCTAGGCAGAGTGAGGTACGGGATCTGCGGGCTCAGGTGGCCCAGATGTCGGAGGCGTTGCGGCACCAGGAGAAGAACATGGAGCGTGTGATGCGCATGTTTGAGCTGAGAGCATCTCCCGGGGTATCGCCAGTAGTACTCCAGCCGCGACATTGTCGACTTCGACCCTGGTCGCACCACTGATGGTGCGGGAGCAGCGAGAGGTCGCTAACCGGTTGTTTTACTTCATCCAGTCCCATCCCCTGCAGATTTTGGGATTAAGTTGGGGCCTTGGGAGGCCGAGAACTGGATCGCTGCTATGGAAAAGCTGTTCAAGGATTTGTTCATCCAGGAGAAGCTTCAGGGCGTTTGATCTTGCGCCTTGGGTTGGGGACGCCGAGAGTTGGTGCGTCGGATTCGGTCCGGTTGGACCACCGAGAGCGAGTTTCCACGATGGTTGAGCAGTGGGCCCCTTGTCACCCAGGATGAGGTTTAGAGGTTGATTTTGTTGAGAGGGGACTGCACCTGGATATCTATCTCATTGTGTATTCTCGGCGAGTGCCGACCGTAGATGCAGCGATTGGGCATGTGCGATGGATTGACCGAGGATCACTGATCACGTCCAGGAGGGACGGAGATCATCGAGGGACCAATTCTAGAGAGAGAGTCTTCCAGTATTGCCTGATTTCGGGATAGTGGATTGGAGACCGAGATAGTGGTCGGCATGGTTATGGAACCTTGCAGCCGGGGCTGTGCCCGGTTAGTGTTCAGAACCCGGCAGGGGCTTTCTAAGCTTGCCTTGCAGTCAAGTGGATTGACTGAGGCCTGCGATTGTTAGTATTTGAAGGATCGAGTTCACCAGCGGTGTTGAACGGGTTAGCAGCCGGGCCCGTCGTGGACATTTGGATTTATTTCCGAAGTGGCTTAGAGCTTCAAGATCACTGGAGGATTGTGCAGCAACTCCCAAGAGGGGAGATGTTGGTTGCCTAATCGAGAGATGTACCTGCGGAAATAGATAGTTTGGTTGCTAAGGAGCAACGGAGGATCTTTTTTGCCTTTTTGGAGACTTCGATTTTTGGAAGCCACCAGCCGCAGAGGTTTATGTTTATAGACTTGAGGTTACGCGGGGAGTTTGGACCGTGATTTTCGTCTGATAGGAGGAAGTGTAATTGAATCCTCGCACTTTATCGGCTTTTCTTCGTTGGAGTCGAACAAGGATTTGAGCTATCAGAAGCAACCGAAGAAATTCTTGCTTGTGGAGTTATGGAATTTACGGTTGGTTTACCTAGTGAGGGTTCGGTGGTGCCTGTATGTTGAGTTAGAAGCGACCACCTGAGAGCCGAGAGGATGAGTTTGGGTTGCTGATTGGTGGGCGCCAGGTAGCGGATCGCTTGGTACTTGGTATGACTTCCTTCCTAGTGGTTGAGATCAGAGTTTTGCACCCCTACAGGTTGAGTTGGTGGATTGTGGTTTTGGGTTGCGGCCACAGCAGGGACAGCTTCAACATCTCTCTCTCCTTGTTTTCCCGTTTTAACGCCGAAAATAGCAGCGGAGCGAAAAATTTCGAAGGACTACTCCAGAAATGGAAGCGATGCTGGAACCGGTTCTTGTTTGATCGGGTGTGAAGGCATCGGTCCTTGGGAAATTTTGGGCTTTTCGCTACTTTCGGTTGCTTTTCATTGAGAGAGAGTTGGAGTTGATGTTTTTTCCCGATGTAAGTTTCTTGGGGTAGGGTGTGTGTTTTGGTTTCGAGGACGAAACCTTTTGAAGGAGGGGAGAATGTAAAGTACCGGGGCATTGGTAGCGCGCCGACCACACAGATGGCTTGGAGCAGAGAGTTGCCTTGGGCATGTTGCATTTGAGGTTACTGTTGATGCCGAGTTGATGCGGATCAACGCGGAAGCTCCAGCTCGATTCGGGGTTTTTCCGGACTTTGTAGGCCGATTGGGGATGAGATTGGAAATTTCCGACTTCACCGTGGAGTGCCGAAAATTCAGGAACGCGTGGAGCAGGTGTACTTTCAGATTACAGCAAGGTTCGGGAGGTTCCGGACTGACGCGGAGGACTCGGGGGCAAAAAGTGAGTCGGAACTGGCAATTTTGGAGCCGGTAATTGATTTGAGCACCCCGACTCAACGGATAAGCTTTTTGAGGAGAAAAAGCTGTGGACACGTGTACTTTTGATTTACAGCGAGGTTCGGGAGGTTCCGGACTGACGCGGAGGACTCGGAGGCAAAAAGTGAGTCGGAACTGGCAATTTTGGAGCCGGTAATTGATTTGAGCACCCCGACTCAACAGATAAGCTTTTTGAGGAGAAAAAGCTGTGGACACGTGTACTTTTGATTTACAGCGAGGTTCGGGAGGTTCCGGACTGACGCGGAGGACCCGGAGGCAAAAAGTGAGTCGGAACTGGCAATTTTGGAGCCGGTATTTGATTTGAGCACCCCGACTCAACGGATGAGCTTTTTGAAGAGAAAAAGCTGTGAGCGCGTGTATTTTTGATTTACAGCGGAGTTCGGGAGGTTCCGGGCAGCGGCGGAGAGCCCGAAGGCAAAAAGTGAGTTGGAGTTGGATTTTTGGGAATTAATTAACTAGTTAATTAATTAATAAAGCTTTTGCTTTATAAAAAGCTTCCACCCTCCCTCTGCAGCAGAAAGAAAAGGAAGAAAGAAAGAAAGGGAAAGGAAAAGAAAGGAAAAGGAAGAAGAAGAAGATGAAGGAAATGGAGTTTTGAGCCGATCTTGGATTTTGGACTCGCCGTTGGAGGCCGCGTGGAGCTCGTGGGCGTGCGGCGGGCGTCGACGAGGTAAGCAAATTCTGATTTTTGGGTTTTTCGGAGGTTTATGCAGTTTTTTGGAGTTTTTGAGCTTTGAGGAATTTTAATTGGGTTTTAAAATGCTAAAATCGGATTTTTGGAGTAATTGGATTTTATTGGGGTTTTTTGGAATTTGCCGTCGCCGGCGGCCGCGCGCGCGCGCAACGGCGCACGCGCGGCGCCAGGGTGCTGCTGTTGGCAGCACCCTGCGGCGACTTGCCGCTGGGCGCGGCGCCGCGTGCAGCAAAGAGCGGCACGCGGCGCTGCCTGGCCGCGCGCAGGCGCGCGCGGCAGGGCCGCGCGCGGGTGCGCGCGGCATCTCCTGGCCGCGCGCAGGCGCGCGCGGCAGGTCCGCGCGCGGGTGCGCGCGGCATCTCCTGGCCGCGCGCAGGCGCGCGCGGCAGGGCAGCGCGCAGGGGCGCGCGCGGCAGGGCCGCGCGCAGGTGCGCGCGGCACCTCCTGGCCGCGCGCAGGGCGCGCGCGCGGCAGGGCCGCGCGCAGGGGCGCGCGGCAGGACCGCGCGCGGGCCTGTGGGCCGCGCGGGCGCGCGACCGCGCGCAGCGCCGCAGGGCGCTGCTTGGTTTGGCGCCGTGCGGCGGGCCTCCCTCGTCGCGCGGCTGGGGTTTTCGCCGCTCGGCGTGCTCCCGGACGGCGGGCGACTCCTCGATTTGCGTGTCGGCGCCGTGTTTTCGCCGTCGGAGCCCGTGGGTCGCCGTCGGCCGCTGTTTTCGCCGTCGGGCGCAGTTTTTCGCCGTCGGCTGCTGCTGTTTTCGCTCGCAGATTTCGCGCAGTTTCGCGCAGGTTTTCGCCGTTTTTCGCGAGCAGGTTGCGAGCAGTTTCGCAAGCGGTTTCGCTGTTTTCGCTCGCTGTTTTCGCGCAGGTTTTCACCGTTTTTCGCGAGCAGGTTGCGAGCAGTTTCGCAAGCGGTTTCGCTGTTTTCGCTCGCAGATTTCGCGCAGTTTCGCGCAGGTTTTCGCGCAGGTTTTCGCCGTTTTTCGCGAGCAGGTTGCGAGCAGTTTCGCAAGCGATTTCGCTGTTTTCGCTCGCAGATTTCGCGCAGTTTCGCGCAGGTTTTCGCGCAGGTTTCCGCCATTTTTCGCGAGCAGTTTGCGAGCGGTTTAGCGCGTTTTTCGAGCAGATTTCGCGAGCGGTTTGCGCAGTTTTTGCTGGTTTTTCGCAAGCTGTTTTTGAGCAGTTTTTGCGCCGACGGAGCTGTTTTCGTCGTCGGGCGTTGGTTTTCGCCGACGGGCTGTTTTTCGCCGTCGGGCGCTGATTTTTCACTGACGGAGGCTGTTTTCGCCGACGGAGGCTGTTTTTCGCCGTCGGATGCCCGGTTTTGACCATTTTGATTGATTTTGCGATTTCTCCGCTCCTGGCAGCTTGCAGTGCTGTTCTTAGCTTCCGCCGGGGGCGGTTGTTGGTTTTCCGTCGCGTGGACCCGCCGGCATGTTTCGGGACATCCGCAGAGCGCGCGGTCGTGTGGTTGGACACAGCGTGCTCCATTTTGCGTGCGGACCTCGTGGAGGCAAGGTAAGTCCCGCTGTGCCAATTGCAAGTGTCGACGAGCAATTGGTGGCTTTCTGAGGTGGGTTGGTTTTCTCTCCAAGTCTACGGACTTCCTTCTAATTCTATTGTGATAGGATTGCATGCTAGTTTAAGTGTTTTCTTGGAACTTAACTAGCACCCCCGTCATATGTGCATATGTTTGACCAGACCTATTGGAGAACCTTGATTTGGGCTAGGTTCCTTTATGCTTTAGACATCCCGCAATTTTCATATCCTTCGGGACTTAGAGTTTCCTCGCCCGGGTAGTGGGCTGAGTGGTCAGAGTGTTGTGGGACGGGTGTTGCACTCGGGCCCGGGGGGCCGAGTGGGGTCTGGTGGCTGGGTTAGGCCAGTGTTAGTGTTTTGGGGAACCGTTTCAGATAAACGGTGGTCCCGGGGGTTTTCCTTTCCGCTGTTCTTCTCGTCACCACCAGGTTGTGATCGTGGTGCACGTGTGTTAGCAGGACCTTGAACCCAGAACCTTTTTGGATGAATACATGATTTTGGTCAGCCAATGTTTCTTCCAACCCTCGCAAGGTTGCCTGAGTCTGTTCTTGTGTGATAGGACGAGGGCATTAGCCCTTCGAGGTTTGGGCGTAAAACTTGATTTCAAAAGGGTTTTCCTAAAAAGACTAAAAATCATTAATAATATGGATTTCTCTCAGATCGAATGGTTTTCTGAAATAAATGACATGGTTTCTTATAAACTTACCCACCCGAGCGGATTCGAGTGATCTGGGTTCTAAGGGCTGTTTCCTTTCTTGGGGACGTAGATGTTAGTCCCCGGGGTTTCAGACCCTTCGTAGATCTGGCTGTGGAGCTTCTCCAGCCGTTAGTTGTGTGTTGAGTTCAGTAGAGTTGTGTTGTGGGAGCCGTTGGGAGAGACGGTGGTCCTAGCTGTGTAGTACTTTCGTTGAGTGGGTCAGTGTTGTGAGATTGAGTCGTGGAGGGTTCTCCGACTGGGTTGTGCTTTGAGCATCGAGATACCAATCTGTTTGATCGAGGACTATAGCCTGCAGGAGCCACTTGTGAGACAGTGATACTGATGAGATACTTGAGTTCGGTGGGGTCGCACCCCTCGAACCACGCCCCGGGTGCGTTGATGATTCCGAGCCTGATGAGGCTGCGATGATGATACCGAGCCTGACGAGGCTGCGATGATGCGCCTAGTTCATATACTAGAGGTCGCTTGATACCCCTGTCCGTGCTACCATGGGGTCACTGTGTGAGATATCGAGTTTGTCCGTTTGGACACCCTGGTTGATACACCAGGGGGCGCAGGCTTGACTCGACTGGACCCTGTGGGGCAGTCGCTGAGATTTGAGATACACTGAGAGAGTGATGGCGTAGCATGTGTCATTATAGAGTGTCTTGGGTAGTACTTGTGACATATTGCCAGCAGTGAGTGGCTGCATACCATCATCCATAGTCTCTTCTTATTGAGCATAGTAGATAGAGGCATGATAGCTGTAGATTCTTTTCCAGCTTATTTATATTATCATCAGTCTTTTCTCTATCTTATGCCTCTGGTAGACTTAGTGGGCAGACCGTGGTTCTTGGAGACGGTACCCACTGAGAACTACTGTAGGATATAGTTCTCACACCCTCTGTCGGTGACAGATTGCTGAGGCTTTCTTCCGTTCCTGCTGGGCTTGACTGGACGGACCGAGGACAGGGAGTCGCGTGATAGTTCCTTACCAGCATTGTTACTTTAGAGAGAGGTAGATGTACCATCCCGGATTGTGGGAGTTGGTTATGTTTCCTGTTTAGCTATCTCCCATTTGGATTCGTAGATGTTGTATAGGTGGACTTCTCTTTGTATCATCTGATTTTGGGAGATAGGCTATGAGTTGTTGCAACTTTGTAGTGGTGAAATTTTATAGTACAGCTTTTTATCCGCTCTGATATCTGGGTAGCTGTAGTTTTGTCTTTTGCAGGCTAGACGCTTCGTCTGTACGGCAGTTTCCGTACAGATGGCGGATCTGTTAGCGAGCCCGGGTCGCAGTTTCGACCCCGGGGCGTGACATCCGGAGTGGCGCTCGAGGGGAGCGACCCGCACGAGTAAAGTATCTCAGTAACAAGTATCTCTGTATAGCAGGACTTTGATCACAAATCTGATCAAAGTGGGAAAACTCAACCACCAAAGAAAGACCCGACCTCAATCGGATGCAACTAAACGATAAGTGGGAAACTCCATCCACTAGAGAAAACTGATACCCAATCTGGTGCATAGATAAGCATCCGGTCAACCGCCCAATATCCGCGGTTGACGCAAAGCCCCACAACTAATCCAACCTGTCCCAGACACGAAGTCCCAACTACACTATCCAGACCCCTGCTCGAACCCGAGCAACATTGACCACCTGACTAACAAGAAGGAGAAAGGAAAAGAATGGTTTCTCCTAAGTCAAGTTCCAATAAGTAGTGTAGCAATAAAAGGGGGCCTAACCATATGTCCATTCAAGCATGCATTTGTCCTCAAGAAAGATACAACAAAGTAATCCACATGCCAACACCTGACCATAATCCTCGATCAAAATAACTCCTCAGAGTGAAAATCCGTACATAGCTAGAAAATCCTGTCCCAATGTATAAACCAACCATATGAAAGGCTATGTGCTAACATGGCATGTTACATGATCACATAGGGTAACATTAACCTAGGTAAGCTTACACTATTCACCAACATAAATACCCAACTCATGCAAGTCCTCAATATGCAACATGAATATTATTCTTGCAATTATTTATACAATTATCATTATCAAGCTTACCTACCTTACAAACATAAACCATGTACCCTAAACAT
This sequence comes from Tillandsia leiboldiana, assembly GCA_029204045.2. NCBI lineage: Eukaryota > Viridiplantae > Streptophyta > Magnoliopsida > Poales > Bromeliaceae > Tillandsia > Tillandsia leiboldiana. The sequence continues at coordinate 16,066 of JAQNDB010003996.1, read as the reverse complement.
GCATGCATCCTAACATACAGAATTAGAGAACCGTCCACCGGTTTTGGAAACAAAGCATCCACCTAAAGCGCTTTCCGCAGGCAAAGCCGAAGTCGGTGAAGTGTGAAGACGCTCGCAGTCCAAAATCCGCCAAAACAGGACCCTCGGTACATGACGCGAAAGCCCCGGCTTCAAACAGCTAAAAACATCCGGAATCCACTATGTCCAATTTTCTCCAGTTCCAACAGGTCCAGCAACACTTGCAAACACCCCTGGGTACAATGATAAGGTCCAACATTACACTTAATCCAAAATATTCCAAGTATATGCAACATCATAAAACAGCCCCGAAGATGTACAGTTTTCACCTGCAGAACGGATTCTGAAAAATCCAACAAAATTACTGTCGCGTTCCTCGCGTCGATACCTTCGAAACGAGTACCTGAACGCCAAATTCGGAGCCCCGTAGTCCGAGTTACAAATTCCACAACACAGGGTGGTCACAAACACACAACCACACATCTGTATTTCCATGCACAGATAAAAGGCGAAAAAATATACCTTTGGGCAAGCCTTAGAAAAATCCAATAAAAATACTTTGACAATCCTCGCGTCGAGTAGATGAAAAAAGTGTATAAGCACGTCGCCATCCGATACCCAGTTGCGGAGATAAAAATCCGGCAAGGTGTCACTGTCCAGAAATTCCATCAGCGGCAAAGGGGGTGAAAAACATACCCAGAACCCCAAACAAAGCTCAAATCTGAGAAAAGTGGACAACAAAAGAATCGTAGATATACCTCTTTTGAATCCAACGCCGTGAAAATCGTCCAAAAACATTGTCGGGGTAGCTCCATGGACCTCTCATAACAAAATGCGACGATAACGGGCCTGCAATGAAAGTATGGCACTCTGCGCCACGATGCCGAAGTCGTCGACGCCGCGCCTTCCAAAAAATCCGAGTTTCCTCCTCAAGATGCGCGACAAGGTGAGCAACAAGTTTGGTGAAGGGCCCTCAGGCCAAAGAGCTCGGGAAAAACCCGAAAAGGTAGTGCAAAGGGCCTATTTATAGGCCCAAACCAAAAAATCCCGAAGTTGGGCTTTTGGGCCGCATTTTCGGGCGCCCGCAGGAACCGGGCGTGAACAGTGTTGGGCCGAGCCCAACACTGTAGCTGCCCGAAAGGCCCAGGGCCCGCCACGTCGACACCCGAACAGCGGACAGCCACACCGGCCATCCGCTGCTCGACACGTGGCGCGCGGAGACGTCGACACGTGGACCGCACTCAGCCAGCCGACAGCGCCCACGTGGTGCGCCTGCGTCGCCGCCTGCCACCCAGCACGCACACGCCCCGAGGCGGCCTGCACCCGCTCCGTGGACCGCGTGCACGTTGACCGGCCAATCAGTGGCCTCCACGTGGCCCCGCCCGGTCCATGCACCAGGGCGCACTCCCCGTAGACCGCGCGCTCGTGCGCCCGCCCCTCCGGGGCCGCCACGCGTCCAAGCCCCTGGTGCACGCCTCGCCCGGTGGACCGAGCGGCTGTGCCTCACCCCGCCGCCGCGCTCCTCCGCCAGCCGCCGCTGCCGTCGGCCGGAACAGTACCCTTGCCTCGAAAAACGTGCCGAATCATCCGGACTCCGAAAAATGCAAGTGAATAGTCCATTTTCATCATTTTCGCGCGCTGAATCCAAATTCGAAGTCCATTTTGCCAAATTCCAACTCTAAAAATTGCCGAAGGCATCCGGAAAGATGTTCTTTTGTCCAAACTTCGCGCTGAGACCAATTTTAATATCCATTGCGCGCAAAATCACTTCTAAGCATTCGACGGGGTCCACCGATCACCCACGTGATCCATCTTAAGCCCGAAGTCCATCACTTGCATCCAAATTGTGCACAAACCCCGCCGACGAGCCATATAGGCCTCCAGAAGCTACAGAGGCAACAGTGATCCATAAGTGGGAATTTCGGGTCTTCACATCCTCCCCCACTAAAGAAAGTATCGTCCTCGAAACTAGCTCAATTCCACCAGGAGTCACAAACAACAAGGGTAAGTACTCAACATCATCATCATCAGCTCCTAAGTCATCACTCACTCCCCGTGATTACTCCTCAACGACAATAACAGCAACATCCAGTACGTCATAGCCCGATTGCGCAATTCCTCCACTCACGAGCCAGAATTCGCAACGGGCGTCCCTCGTACTCCAAACACTCATAGATCTCAAAGGGGCGAGTTAATCACGGGCGAGGGATCCAAAACACATCACTCCTGAGCTGAGACGTGAAATACCAAAAGGGCTCCAATAAAAGGCTGGGGGAAACGGAAATAACCACTAGTGCAACACGCACCAAACCACATCCTGTGTCTACTCAACCAAGGCCACCCGAAGTATACCCACACTTTTATCCAATAAGGAAAAGAATCGAATAAGCTGGGGTATTCACTCAGTCACTACCAGACCCAAACCACCCGAGTGGACTACTCAACTGCAGGCTACCCTCAAAAGGGATCCTCCGGAGATACAATCTCATGCCACAGTTGGTCACTCATCATGCCAACATAACCCCAACGGACCCACGGGTCGAAGTCGATCTCTCAACTAATAAAGGACACCCTGACGGGGACCAAACCGTCGGTGAACGGGACTGAAAACTAGCTCGAACGGTGATCATAATGCTGATGCCCAAACTCGCGGTCAAAAAGTCCGAACCATCAACGACAATCCGCGTAAATCCCAGACAAAATGCTGAAAGCTGTAGGCTCCACTGATGCCACCTGGTAGAAACTGTAAACTGAAGCTGAAATCTTAATCTATCACATGGTATAGAACGGAAATGCTGAGTAATCAACACCGATAGCCAAGCAGGCATGGCCTACGCCCAGGTATATCAATCAAAGCTGGAAATAAAAGGCGTACTGAAAGGCTCAACTGTGGGATCCAAGCTGCTTGCAAAACAGCGGTTCGTCCTGCCACAATACTCATAAGGTTGGACTAATGAAGCGTGGACCGAAAATCAACCCACGGTAACTCTACAGCCACAATGGGAGGCATCACTAAAGCACGCAAATCCATCTCCCAACACTGAAAACACTAGCATTGGCGCTAGCATCAGTCTCATTATCCATTGGCCATGCTCTCCCGACACTGCCAAGTCTAAGAAGCTCCTCACCTCAAGAATAAATGTTGGTTTCAGCCAAACACGAATAACATCCATTTGGTCGGATTCCACCGCCGCTCCAATGGCGAATAAGGTGACCCAAGTAGGCATGCACTTGGAGCTAAAACTCGTACCTCAATAGCTTGGCATACAGCTTCATCCACACAGGCATGGTAGCACATCCACAAAGTGCTCCTCGTGCTCCAAGTCGCTCTGGGAGTAAAGCAAATATCCTTGGGGGAACACCACTCCCAATCCGTCCAAGTACAACTGGGACATACAATTCCTCAGGTCTTGAAGTCGATAGGGCATTCGTCATTCCATTGGCCTCACTACAAGCTCATAATGCCCCTACCGTGTCCTGAATGCCCTCTAGGCAAGGTCCTCGGCTGTATGATTCCAAGTGGATACTCGCATCATACAATAACTGCCGGAGTATAACTCCATCAAATGGTCCTAAATACCACCCGGACCTGTCTACACTCGAACCATAAAAGGACCCTCACTGTCGTGTATCCACGACGTGGCCTCCCCACTGTATACCAGCGACGTGGCACTAGGTCAAACAGACCCCTCGATCCATGAGATCCTGCAACTGTGCCATGAGCTCACTCAGCTCTACAGGCGATATCCAATGAGGTGCTGTCGAGGGTGGCGCGGTTCCCCGAACCACGTCAAACGCAATCTCTATCTCTCTAACCGGTGGCATTACCAACAACTAAGGTGAAATCACACCCGGGATCTCATGGGCAACAGAGATATCCCTGAGTCCCGGTGCCACCGTAAGCACCTCTCACACTGTCGCTAAAACCTGTGTGCTCTCACAATCTCATCAAGCAAGCCTCCTCTTGTCCGCCTCGCCGAAGATCAAAGTCCTCTCTCGCCGCAGTCAAACATTCTATGGCATTGTGCCAAACAATCTCAAGCACAGGGTCGAAACACCGAATTGCTATAATTTCCAATAATTCTGCCGGTAACTCGCGGTCTCGGGTGCACTGGACATGATCCAAAAGCCTCCCCCATGTGCACAACAACAACAGGAACCTGTACCTCTAGTGCATGTGGTAACAAATCTGCCTCTAGCCCATGCAAGAGTGGAACATGCTCTAACTCCGACTACTGTGGTGAAATCCCACCTACGACACTCGATCCACTACCGTGGCGCCCTCCATCCGGGTGGCACAGATTCATCCGCTCAAAGCAAGTGGTTGTCGCTCAATCTGCCTGAAAGTCAGGACTATCCACAAGGGAGCACGACCTCTGTCTCTGATCACATTGAGGCGACGAATAAGGTCCTCCGCAGATAACAAATCCACGCTACCGCTGCGCCACTCTGATATAAATACTGATGCTGCCTTCGGGGTCCACCCGATCTCCGGCATCTCGGAAACTCGTCATCCTGGAGAAAGAAATCAGAAATGCCTCTATCGGCCGATCTGTCCTCCATCACCCGGCGCCAAGCGCCAAAATCCAGAACTCGCCTCTGGCGGCAGATCCCTCTCCAAAGGAACTGCAATGCCACGCTCCATACACATTGCCTACTCCAACGAGGCGTCCAAACCTACAATGGAGGGACTGAATAACTGAAAGGTGTCCTGGCGCAATCCACTCCCAGTCTCATATATCCTATGCACCTCGTCCCTTGAATCTGGAGCGCGCACTTCAACAACTGCATAAACTCTCTGGCACAGGGAGGCTCTCAATTGATCACTCCATCACCACCAACCACGACTCTGCCTCCAACGTCTCCAAACTCAATCTTACGAGTCGGGGTGGTTCATCTGCCAAATCTGGCTCAGTAGATCAACCATGTCCCACAGCTCCTCTGCTGTCAACTATCCACCCTGCCTCGGCGCCTCGACACTAAATATTGGCACAGAGGGGGTTACTCAGTGCCCCGACAACTGTGTCACCAAGACCAGCTACTCACTCAGCAGCTGATAAGCCTCTGATAATCCTGTCATTTGGGTCGGGAGTTCTTTGACCTCAATTCGGGTATCCGGCCCAAAACCAACCGCTCAAGCTCAACTGCTATGACAGGATGCACACGGGTCAAAACCCAGCGTCGGGGAGACACCGCTCTCCACGACGAAACCACAAAACAGCACACAAAAGCCACTCGACCCAATCCAGCGAAAGTCTAAAGCATGTCACCCGTTCCACAGCATTAAGTTGTCTGCAGCCAACATAATCACCTAGGAGAATAAACATGCCAATCACTCCTCCCGTCCCTTGGGAGAGGTACAAAACTCAATCAGGACTCTCGCTAAAAGTCACGACTCTCACGAAGTCAACCAAGGGTCAAACCATAAGCCTAGGGTTTCTAAGTCCACCATGACCTACAACCTAGGCTCTGATACCAACCTAATCTGTCACGCCCCGGGGTCGAAACTGCGACCCGGGCTCGCCAACAGATCCGCCACCTATGCCAACCTGCATAAGCGAAGCGTCCTACCTGCAAGAAAAGTACTACAGCTAAACAGATATCAGAGCTATAAATAAAAATCTGCTGTATGCCTAAAATCAATCACTGTACAACTGGAAATAATACAACAATGTCCGCCTCCCAAAAATAATAATAATAATACAATGTCCTCAAATACAAGCTCTGAACCCAACCGGGAGGTATCTCCAATAAATAAAACAGTGTACAGTCTCACAATACATATTATATCCTCACTACATCAGTCTCTCAAAAGAGGAAAATAAAACAACTAATCTACTGAGGATCTCCTCTGAAAGGGGTACCGCTACTCTCCAACGACGGGTAGGGATCTAGCACGCGGCTCCCTCGCCTCGATCAACAACCGCAGAATCAGCAGCACCCGCTAAGACTCTGCAAAACAAAGGAGAGAAAAGAAGAGGAGGGGAAGACCCCCAACGGGTGTGAGAACTACACCTAAAAAGGGAGTCCTCAGTGGGTACCGCCACCAGGCCCGACGATCTGCCCACTAAGTCCACTAGAGACATAAGATAACCAAAGCAGTAAATACTGAAATAGGAAAGCTGGAGACTCTCAACAGCTACCATGCCTCTATCTAAATGCTCAAAAGGGGAAAACTCTGATAAAGATATGTGACACTCGCACACGAGGAGCTCAATCGACCCAATCGAGCTGATTGCCACATCGGGTCCAGTCAAACCTGCGCCCACCTACAACACCTCCCGCTGACAGGCAGGAATTACGTAGGGCGTCCAAACGGACTAACTCGATACCGAGTAGTGGCTCATGCAGGCTATAGTCAAAATCCACGCTCTCTCTCTCAGAACGGATAAACTCAAGATCACCAAGCCTCACGCACGACGGTCAACAACTCACAAAGACCTCGGGACCACAGTCCCCAAATGGATCCCAACAACACTAGCACTGGTCTAAACACAGCTACTGGACTCCACTCGGTCCCCCTGACACGAGTGAAACAAGAAAGTAAATGCCGGTAATAACCCAATCCGGTGCCACCAGTACAACTGGCATTGCCTGCTCAGCGGAATCTGCACACATGGCTCGAAACCGCGGGACCGGCCCGCACGGCTCGCATCCCAAAATAAGTATCAGACCGGCACACATGGCTGGGTCCGAAAAGCCTACCTCCGGAGTGGCGCTCGAGGGGAGCGACCCGCACGAGTAAAGTATCTCAGTAACAAGTATCTCTGTATAGCAGGACTTTGATCACAAATCTGATCAAAGTGGGAAACCTCAACCACCAAAGAAAGACCCGACCTCAATCGGATGCAACTAAACGATAAGTGGGAAACTCCATCCACTAGAGAAAACTGATACCCATCTGGTGCATAGATAAGCATCCGGTCAACCGCCCAATATCTGCGGTTGCCGCAAAGCCCCACAACTAATCCAACCTGTCCCAGACACGAAGTCCCGACTACACTATCCAGACCCCTGCTCGAACCCGAGCAACACTAACCACCTGACTAACAAGAAGGAGAAAGGAAAAGCATGGTTTCTCCTAAGTCAAGTTCCAATAAGTAGTGTAGCAATAAAAGGGGGCCTAACCATAAGTCCATTCAAGCATGCATTTGTCCTCAAGAAAGATACAACAAAGTAATCCACATGCCAACACCTGACCATAATCCTCGATCATAATAACTCCTCAGAGTGAAAATCCGCACATAGCTACAAAATCCTGTCCCAATGTATAAACCAACCATATGAAAGGCTATGTGCTAACATGGCATGTTACATGATCACATAGGGTAACATTAACCTAGGTAAGCTTACACTATTCACCAACATAAATACCCAACTCATGCAAGTCCTCAATATACAACATGAATATTATTCTTGCAATTATTTATACAATTATCATTATCAAGCTTACCTACTTTACAAACATAACCATGTACCCTAAACATGCATGCATCCTAACATACAGAATTAGAGAACCGTCCACCGGTTCTGGAAATAAAGCACCCACCTGAAGCGCTTTCCGCAGGCAAAGTCGAAGTCGGTGAAGTGTGAAGACGCTCGCAGTCCAAAATTCGCCAAAACAACACCCTCGGTACATGACGCGAAAGCCCCGGCTTCAAACAGCTGAAAACATCCGGAATCCACTATGTCCAATTTTCCTCCAGTTCCAACAGGTCCAGCAACACTTGCAAACACCCCCTGGGTACAATGATAAGGTCCAACATTACACTTAATCCAAAATATTCCAAGTATATTCAACATCAGAAAATAGCCCCGAAGATGTACAGTTTTCACCTGCAGAACGGATTCTGAAAAATCCAACAAAATTACTGTCGCGTTCCTCGCGTCGATACCTTCGAAACGAGTACCTGCACGCCAAATTCGGAGCCCCGTAGGCCGAGTTACAAATTCCACAACACAGGGCGCTCACAAACACACAACCACAATCTGTATTTCCATGCACAGATAAAGGGCGAAAAAATATACCTTCGTGCAAGCCCTAGAAAAATCCAATAAAAATACTACGACAATCCTCGCGTCAAGTAGATGAAAAAAGTGTGTAAGTAAGTCGCCATCCGATGCCCGGTTGCGGAGATAAAAATCCGGCAAGGTGTCGCTGTCCAGAAATTCCATCAGCGGCAAAGGGGGTTAAAAACGTACCCAGAACCCCAAACAAAGCTCAAATCTGAGAAAAAGTGGACAATATAAGAATCGTTGATATACCCTCTTGTGAATCCAACGCCGTGAAAATCGTCCAAAAACACAGTAGGGGTAGCTCCATGGACCTCTCATAACAAAATGCGACGATAACGGGCCTGCGATGAAAGTATGCCGCTCTACGCCATGATGCCGAAGTCGTCGACGCCGCGCCTTCCAAAAATCCGAGCTTCCTCCACAAGATTGCGCGACAAGGTGAGCAACAAGTTTGGTGAAGGGCCCTCAGGCCAAAGAGCTCAGGAAAAACCCGAAAAGGCAGTGCAAAGGGCTTATTTGTAGGCCCAAACCAAAAATCCCGAAGTTGGGCTTTTGGGCCGCATTTCCGGGCGCCCGCAAGGAACCGGGCGTGAACAGTGTTGGGCCGAGCCCAACACCTGTAGCCGCCTGAAAGGCCCAGGGCCCGCCACGTCGACACACGAACAGCGGACAGCCCACACGGCCATCCGCTGCTCGACACGTGGCGCGCGGGAGACGTCGACACGTGGACCGCACTCAGCCCAGCCGACAGCACCCACGTGCGCGCCTGTGCCGCCGCCTGCCACCCTGCCCGCACACGCCCCGAGGGCGGCCTTGCACCCGCTCCGTGGACCGCGTGCATGTTGACCGGCCAATCAGTGGCCTCCACGTGGCCCGCCCGGTCCATGCACCAGGCCGCACTCCCAGTAGACCGCGCGCTCGTGGGCCCGCCCCTCCGGGGCCGCCACGCGTCCAAACCCTGGTGTACGCCTCGCCCGGTGGACCGAGCGGCTGTGCTTTCACCCCGCCGCCGCGCTCCCTCCGGCACCCGCCGCTGCCGCGCCGCCGCTGCCGCCGGCCGGAACAGTACCCTTGCCTCGAAAATGTGTCGAATCATCGGACTCGGAAAAAAGCAAGTGAATAGTCCTTTTCATCGTTTTCGCGCGCTGAATCCAAATCCGAAGTCCATTTTGCCAAATTCTAACTCTAAAAATTGCCAAAGGCATCCGGAAAGATGTTCTTTTGTCCAAACTTCGCGCTGAGCCCAATTTTAATATCCATTGCGCGCAAAATCACTTCTAAGCATTCGACGGGGTCCACCGATCACCCACGTGATCCATCTTAAGCCCGAAGTCCATCACTTGCGTCCAAATTGTGCACAAACCCCGCCGACGAGCCATATAGGCCTCCAGAAGCTGCAGAGGCAACAGTGATCCATAAGTGGGAATTTCGGGTCTTCACAAAAGCGATATAAGCCGTCACTGGGGATGACACCTCAACGTCAAATGAGTCATCTTCAGTGATGAAGAAAATAACGCAACGGCATTCCACGCGTCCACATCTTCACCGTTCATGCTTTATGGCAAGTACATCTGAGTCATTGTCCAACTCCTCCCAAGTTGAAAAGAATGCAACGGACGATGAATCGGATAATTCTGAAGGTGAAGATTTTGCTTTTGCCTACCATAAACTTTTGAAGGTTTCAAAGAAACTGGCAAAGCAAAACAAGAGTTTGAGAGGGAGTTTGCAGGATCTTGAAGAAGAAGCAAAAATGGCAACTTCTCTCTCAAACGCTCTTGAAGTGGAAAGGGATAATCTGATCAAAGTAAATGTTTCCCTTCAAGAGTCTAATGAGCACCTCGAGAAGAATTATGTAGATATGGTGAATAAAGCAAATTACTTCTTGAAGCTCTACAGCGAGGCTCGATAGGAAAAAATGGAAATGACGAAGACCATTTTCCAACTCAAGGATGATTTAAAGCAATTTTCTTCTGAAAGGAGTAAGTTGGATAAGATGCTTGGTCTTGGTCAAAACAAACAGATTCGGCCTCGGATACAATCGAACTGAAGACAATTTTAGTTCGATTGGGACAGTCTTTGTGCCCCAGTCGGTATCTCCTCCTCCGACACCGGAATTTGCGACAAACAACGACAACAAGCCTACTTCACCCTCTTTGGGATCGTCAAGCACTAAGGTATGTTTTCGTTGTGGTTTTGCAGGGCACATAAGGAGAAATTGCAAGATGGGAGCGAAACGTTCAACTCAAGCGCCTCTTGCAACAACTACCAAAAAGGTGATTCCCCGGAAATCAAAGGAAAAGAGCCTTGGTAGTTCACCTCGTAAGACGATGTCAAGCAATAAATCAAACAAGATGCTTTCACCTAGGAGAATAACTTCAAGAACATTGCCAACGCAATCCAAAAAGGTTTGGGTGCGCAAAGGTGAAATCATCCCTTGTCTTGTTGTTCATACTTCTTTACATGCTTATGACAACTCGTCTTGGTATCTGGATATTGGATGTTCCCGTCACATGACCGGTGACAAAAACTGTTTTCAACTCTAGAGAAAATCTCCGGAGGACATGTTGTTTTCGGAGACGGTCGTTCTTCTAAAATTGTTGGAAAAGGAACAATCGCTATTCCAGAAGGCCCTGTTTGAATAATGTTCTATTTGTAGAAGGCCTTAAGACTAACCTCATCAGTATAAGTCAACTTTGTGACAATGGTTTTTCAGTTAATTTTTCGTCTATAGAATGTATTGTAACTGATAAAGACCATGTATTCTTTTTGAAAGGGGTTAGATAAGAAAATAATTTCTATGTTGTTTCAAACAAAATTTCTGAAAAATGTAACCTAGTTTCTTTAGATAATGAAACTCTTTGGCATGAAAGGCTAGGTCACATAAATTTTAAAGAACTAGCAAGGATTTCTAATAAAGACGTGGTTAAGGGGGTTCCTAAACTTACATTTAAAGATAACATTGTGTGTGGAGGTTGTCAAAAGGGAAAGCAATCAAGGGCTGCACACAAGAACTTGAACCACGTTGGTACTAACTGGCCCTTAGAATTACTGCATATGGACTTAATGGGGCCAACTCGTCAACCATCCTTGGGAGGTAAATGGTATATTTTTATTTTGGTTGATGATTTCTCTAGATATTCATGGGTAACTTTTTTAAAAGAGAAAGCCGATACTTTCGACTCTTTTCATGAGGTTTGTCATCGTATTATGATTGAAAGAAATGAAAAGATCGTTCGTGTTCGAAGTGATAGAGGTAGAGATTCATTAATTCTAAGTTCACTGATTTTTGCACTTCCAATGGCATAAAACATGAATTCTCAGCACCCTATACACCTCAGCAGAATGGTGTTGTTGAACGCAAAAACAGGGTTGTTCAGGAGATGGCGCGTGTGATGCTTCATAGCAGGAATCTCCCGTTACATTTTTGGGCTGAAGCCGTGAACACCGCCGTCTATGTAATTAATCGAGTGTATTTGCGCTCGGGAACATTAAATACACCATATGAGCTGTGGTTTTGTGGTGACCCGGATCTTTGCAGGGCTTCTACAGTGTGACCAGCAGCTTCTGGAAGCCTACGTGGCATATCGGCGGTGTTCGCGCGCCAGTTTGGACACAAGAGATGGACTCAGGGCCTAAAATGGATCTCGTAGGTAATCGGGGGACCCCATCGGATGTTTAGAACAGTTTACGCGAGGAGTGGATATCAAATTTAGGCTCGGCGCGGAATTCGGATTAAAAATACCTTTCCGGGAGCCTCCGGCAATTTATAGGATTGGAATTTGGCAAAATGGACGCCGGATTTGGAAGCAGCGCGCGAAAACGGTCAAGATGGGCTATTTACATGTATTTTTCGGAGCTTGCTACAGTAATTTTACTGTTCATCGCCGGAACAGTGTTCCGGCGATCGCCGGCGGCGGCTGGCGGCGGCGTTCAGCGGCGGGCAGTGGCGGAAGGCGCTCGGGCAGGCGGCGCGCGGCCGGGGCAGGCGCACAGGGGCGCGGGCAGGCGCGCGGGGGCGCGGTCAGGTGCGCGGCACGCGGCCGTCGTGCACCCGAGGAGGGGGAACGTGGAGGTTCTCACTGGTCGGTGTTGTGGTCTGGGTTCACGGTGCAGGCCGGTGGTGCACGGTTAGACCGGGTGACCACGTGGCGTGTGGTGGTTGGTCCGGTGTTGTGCTCCCGGTCCACGCAAACGGTGGGTGGTGTTCGGGGCAGGTGGCCGTACGGCGGGGCAGGTGGCCGTACGGCCCGGGTCAGCCGCGACGTGCGCGGTCCACGGCGCGACGTGCGTGGTGCACGGGTTGCCGGGCCACGTGTCGCGTCGCCATTCGCGGGCGCAGGTGCACCGGGTGCAGTGGGGGCCCGGGGGAGTAGCGGACTGGACTGTGTGGTGGACCGGGCCGCACTGTGCGCGCCCGAAAGTTGTGGGCCGGGCCGCACTGTGCGCGCCCGAAAGTTTCGGGCGCCGGAAAATGGGACACAATGGGAATTTTTCCAATTGTTTCCTCAGCCTTTAAATAGGCAGCCCGAGCCCTCTTCTTTGGCTCTTTTCTCTCAGCCCACGCACATCTGCCCGAGCACCTTGAAGAAGACTTGTTCAACTCTTAATTCTTGATCTTCCTGCCAAGTTCTACGATTTTAGGAGCACGCATCCCGAGGTTCTGGATTTTACGGCGCGGCGCGATGTTGCATTCCTGGGTTTTCTTCGGCGCAGCGACAGTGTTTTAGCTCCCCTGGGCTACCCGAGATCATTTTGCAGTGATTCTTGCGCCGACAGACTCCTAAGAGGTAGGGCTTCATCTTTCGTATTGATCGCGCTTTCCTTTTGCGAGTTTTTGGCACGGATCCCGAGGCAACACTGTGACCCATTTTCTGTTTGGCTTTGTGGGACAGCATCGAGGTGTTTTGGCCATATCTTTGCGCACAAGCGTCAGCCGGAAACGAGCTTATACAACTTTTTCATCTACAGATCGCAAGGAACGCGCTCGTATTTTTCTTGGATTTTTCTGAGATTTCATCAGAGGTGAAAATTACTGTTTTCTCAGTGAACAGTGTACAGTTTTAATACAGATTTTGTATGAGTGTACCCCCTTGCCGAATTTTTATCTTGACTTACCGAACTCCGATTTGGGCGTGCAAGGTACCGTTTCGAAGCTATCGACGCAGGAGGATGCTGTGATATTTTTATTGGAATTTTCTGGGCACTATCTGCAGGTGATAATTAACAGTTCAGAATTCGAGGTTGTATGTGGTTTTAAGTGCTATATTTGGGAGCCTAGTGTAATTAGTGGACTTTGTATTATGCCAGGAGTGTTACGGGTGTGCTGAACTTATTGGAGCAAGGGATTAGAGTTTTTTGGTTTTTCAGCTTGGGTTTGGACAGTCAGCTTTTCAGGTGGGTGCCTTATTCCCGGAACGGTGGACGGTTCTCTAAATTTTCATATGTTAGCATTGCATGCAGGTGAATGGTACAATAGCTGGGATTGATCGGTAAGTTTAACAATGAGGATTTTATGGAAATTGCAAGTGAATTATTCACAGTATGACAATGGTATTAATCAAATAGTCATGTTGATGATTAGTGGAAGCTTATCTAAGGCAAGGATACCCTATATGATTAATTATCATGCCATATTAGCACATAACCTTTTATGAGGATGGTTTATGCATTGGGATAGGATTATGTAGTTATGTGCAGGTTCTACTCTGAGGAGCCATTATGGATTGAGAATTATGGACAGGTATGGTCATTGATAATTTTGGCATGAGGTTTATTTTCTTTATTCTTCTTGAGGACAATGCATGCTTGTATGGACATATGTGTAGGACATATAGTTAGGCCATCTTTTACTGCTGCACTACATATTGGAATTTGACTTAGGAGAAACCATGATTGCTTTCTTTCTCCTTTTATTTAGACTTTTGAGTCATGTTGCTCGGGTTCGAGCAGAGGTTGGGATAGTGTAGCTGGGACCTTAGGGTCAGAGACAGGGTGTGCTTGATGTGATTGTGGGTTTTGCGGCAACCGCGGACAGTAGGCGGTGACCGGATCTTGATTAATTTACCCAATTGTGGTTTGGGTTATTGCGGCAACCGCGGACAGTAGGCGGTTGACCGGATCTTGATTAATTTACCCAATTGTGGGTTGTGGGTTATTGCGGTGACCGCGGACTTTGGGCGGTTGACCGGATGTTGACTATTGCATCAGATTGGGTATCAGATCTGTTCTAGTGGATGGTGTTTCCCACTTTTTGAGTACTATTGCATCAGATCGGGGTTTTGTTAGTGGACGGAGTTTCCCACTTTGATCATAGTCTTGATCCAGTCCTGCTATTATGAGACAGTGGTTACAGAGATACTCGATACAGTGATGCTTGATACAGTGATACTTTACTCGTGTGGGTCGCTCCCCTCGAGTGCCACTCCGGAGTAGGCTTCCACGGTGTGAGCGCCGGGCACCAGGCAGGGTTCTTGAGTTCGACAGCAGAGCAGGCAGTACCAGTGATTACTGGTCTATCGATTGGGTTTATTCAGGCAGATACTTTTTGTTACACTCGTGCCTGGGGGACCGAGTGGAGTCTAGTAGCTGTGTTTAGACCAGTGCTAGTATTGTTGGGAACCGTTCGGGGTTTGACGGTGGTCCCGTGGTCGTTGTGAGTTCTTTGACCATTGTGTGAGAGGTTGAGCATCTTGAGTCTATCCGTTCTGAGAGAGAGAGCATGGATTATGACTATAGCCTGCATGAGCCACTACTCATAGCGAGTTAGTCCGTTTGGACGCCCTACGTAATCCTGCCCGTCAGCGGGAGGTGGTTGTAGGTGGGCGCAGGTTTGACTGGACCCGATGTGGCAGTCAGCTCGATTGGGTCATTGAGCACCTCGTGTGCGAGTGTTGCATATCTTCATCAGAGTTTCCCCATTTGAGCATTGGATAGAGGCATGGTAGCTGTAGAGTGTTTCCAGCTTCTTCTTTCAGTTTTACTGCATCGGTTATCTTTTGCCTCTAGTAGTCTTGGTGGCAGATCGTCGGGCCTAGTGGCGATACCCACTGAGAACTCCCTTATTGCGTAGTTCTCACGCCCGTTGGGGGTTTTCCCCCTTTTGTCCTTTCTCCTCTTTGTTTTGCAGAGTCTTGGCGGGTGTTGCCGTTCTGTGGTTGCTGTGCGTGGTGAGGGAGTAGCGAGCTAGATCCAGACCCATCTTTGGAGAGTAGCGGTACCCCCTTTGGAGGAGATCTTCAGTATAGTCGGTAGATTGGTATTTATTTCCTCTTTTGAGAGACTGATGTAGTGAGGATATGATGTATTGAGAGCTTGTACACTGATGTTTTATTTGAGATATCTCCCTGTTGAGCTATGAGTTTTGTACTCGAGGTTAATGTATGATTATCATTTTTGGGAGATGGACCTTGTTGTTTTATCTTCAGTTGTACAGTGGTTGATTTTATCTACAGCAGTTTTATCTTTAGCTCTGATATCTGTTAGCTGTAGCTCTTTTTGCAGGTAGGACGCTTCGCCTATGCGGGTTTGGCATAGGTGGCGGATCTGTTGGCGAGCCCGGGTCGCAGTTTCGACCCCGGGGCGTGACAGGTTTTGGAGAAAATAAAATATCAAATATTTGTATCTTTGGGAGTCGATTGTTTTATTTTGCGGAGATCGCAAAAAAAATCTTGGTAAATTCGACTCTCGAAGTGACGAAGAATTTTCAGGGTATTCTACAACAGTGAGCATATCGGGTATTTAACACTTGAATCAAAACGATGGTAGAATCTATAAATGTGAAAGTAGATGAAGCTTTTCACTTACATCTGATAAATCTACACTGATATGTCTCTTTGATGATGATACTCGATTAAATGCATTTCTCATGATTAATTCTTCCAATAATAATGATGCATTAATGGGCCACTTCTAGTTTACTGAGGTGCAGGAATCATCAACAGCATCTCCGAGAACTCCGTTACCGCAAACGTAAGAATCTCCAAGATCATCCGGAATCGAAACATTATTGGAGATCCACAAGAAGGAGTCAAAA
>JAQNDB010003995.1:0-26180 GCA_029204045.2 Tillandsia leiboldiana | reverse complement strand
AGAGAGAGAGAGAGAGAAGAGAGCTGATCTTAGTCTGTTAGAAGAAGAGCGAGACAACTAGGTCTACCACGTACGGAGTTAACCCATTATAGACCAAAAATCTTACTAGCCTAGAATGGGTCACCACTTATACCCAATCATCTATGTCTATTTAATTTTAATTTTATTTTTTTTTTAAACAAAATATAATAATTTAATATTTTAGAAAATTATTATAAAATAAATAAATCATAACGAGTCTAATATGCATGATTGATTAGTGACACCGTAACACCATATGACCACCATATTAAATCTTTCCTAACTCAAAATAATATTAGTTAACTATATATGATCAAACAATTAGTTATTTATATTCGTATTCACATTTATATCCAAACTAACAAAATAATAAATTCTGTATATAGTCCCACATCTTTTCAGATAATAATTTTTTTACTGTTTCAATTTTAATTATTATTTTAAATAAAGTTGGATCTAAAATATCAGTTTTAAATATCTATCGTTCAAATTCATCCAAAGGATGAAAAAGATAAAATCTCTTTACCTCTATTATATATATATATATATATATATATATATATATATATATAATATATATATATATATATATATATATATAATATATAATAAGCTTTTATGCTTTTAAAAATAAAAGTCATTAATATTTATGGATGTCATTAGAGAAATGGATGCATGATTACAATAATAATATTTTTTAAAATTTAATGAATAATTAGTAAACTAATATATATAATCTAAATAATAAAATTAATTAAAAAATAAATTTAAAAATAAAAATTAAACTTATAATAAAAAATTATTATAAGATATACAAAAGTAATTATTTTGATCGCGTTCTTAGATTTACAAAACTATTTTTTTTGTGTGAAAAAGGAGATGTGGCAATCCAACCACAATAGGGTCCGAATATGCTAGAGGAAACAAATCCATACGCTACAATTAACTCTGATTATATCCGTTGGAACTCAAACTCAATATATATTTTTTTTATTTTACTTAATTTGCATGTCTTGTGCCATTATAAACTCCTGTGAAATAGGCTGTAGAATATGTATTTTTAAGAATCACATAATGATAAAATAAAAATATATTATATTAGAGAGGATAAATTGAAAAAATATTAAATAAAAATTTTATGTAAAGTTGTATAAGAAGAGAGGAAAGATTACTTATAATTTTTGTATCTACAATAAGAAAAAAAATAAAATAAAAACATAAAAAGCCACATTTATTTTACTTTTCCATTGTTTCCTCATAAAGTATTATAATTTAACAAACAATTACTATAACAAAATTAGATTATAAAGATATATTTTTTATAATATTTTTGTGTAAATATTATATCTATATTTTATCACTATCCAAAATTAGATTACAGGAACATATTATAGTAATATGTCGCTATACACCCTAGTAATTGCACATATAGCAACACTAATAATAAATGTCGGTATTTTTGTCAGCGATATTTTTTAAATTTTAAAACTACTTAAAAGTGTCGCAATAACATAATTTTATTATAATGAATTAATAAAAAAAAATATCAGTATTTTAAATTATACAAAATTAAACAAAAAAAATATTACCCAAAGAGGCAGAGTAGTAATCTCTTGAATATTTATGTGAAAAGATTGTAACTATAAAGTGTGAATACGTGCTTTTACATTTGCGCCAATAACATTCTCAAATTTAGCCAATTGTAGGTAACGCAGTTAGTTAAGAGCTTTATTATATAGATATATGGTATTTAAATTTGAAATTTAAAATTTAAATTTTTTGTATTTATAGCAAAATTAATCCTTCAAAATATAAATAAAATGAATAGTATATTATTTTTTAAGAAAAATAAAAAATATTTGCACTAGATGGAAAGTGTTGCTCATGAATTTATCTATTAATTTTTATTTTTTTTAAAAAATAATAATATATTATTCATTTATTTATTTTAAAATAAATATAACTGAAAATGTAAATGAATTAGGCTTCAAAAAATCTCGATATTAACCAATAAATTTTTTGTCACTTTCCCAAGACAATTGATAATTTATCTATCATTATACAAGAAAATCCTCACTGTATGCAGAGTATAAATGCATGCATGTTCAACTTTAAACAACCAGCAAATAAAAAAAAAAAAAAAAAAAAAAAAAAAGAAAAGACACATATCATCATCTCCGATATGCGTGTATTTTCTCTACCGAATCGACCAAGAGATGTCATCAAAAATGGACGGAGCACCTAACCTGACAGAAATCCTGCCGAGCTCGTAGGACGCGAAGGCGTCGGCGCAAGCGATGAGGACCTGCTGCGTGTGCAGTTCTCGCTCGCGCCACTCGCTCCTCGGTATTTCGTTCGTCTTGTCTATCACAAACCCCATCATCTCGTTCGCCAGCTGCTCCAACCCCCGCCCAGTGCAGATCCTCCTGCTGCAGCCTCCTCGACACCATGCCCGGCCGCCAGGTCCAGTGCACACCTCAACACTAAGCCGTGCTCCGTCTGCAGCGCATACGTGACCTCCTCCGCAGCAACGGCAGCGAAGCAGAGCCGGTTGAGGTTGAGGAACCCGTAGAGCACTCCAAGACGGTCGGCGTTGCCGCGGTGCAGCAGCTGGTAGATGAGGCAGCGGTTGCCGACGCAGAGATGGATGAGGGCGATGGCGCTGTTGGGCGGGGAGCGCTCAATGTGGAGGTCGACGACTTGGCGTACGTAGGCTAAGGCAGGGTGGGCGTGAGAGAGTATCGTATCGTTGATCCAGTAGACAGTAGTTTGTTTTAAAACAAAACCAACTAATTAAGTTATGAATATGTGCTCTTAAAATTGCAGTAATAATATTTTGAAATCTAGCGGAAGGTATCTAATAGCTTGATGTATAGCAGCTGGTATTCAAATTTGATGTTCCAAGCCTAACATTTTTATATTTCTATCTAAATTTATTTCTCAAAAACAAAAACAAAAAAAAAATGGACAGGATATAAAAACATTTACGAAAATGAAAAAGGACAAAAAGATAAAATATTTGCAAACCTGATAGAAAGTGTTATTCATGAGTTCATCTATCATTTATACAAGAAAATCCACTGCATGCAGAGTATATATGCAAGCATGTTACACCAGCAGTATCATACGTTTGTTTCATGATCATCTTTAAAGAACCAGCAAACAAGAAAAGAAATTAAAGAGAAAAAAAAAAAAGAAAAACACATATCACCGTCTCCATGTGCATGTTCTATCGAATCGAGCAACACACGTGATCAAGAAATGGATGGAGCCCCTAAGCTGACAGAATGCTGCCGAGCTCGTAGGAGACGAAGGCGTACGCACAGGCGTAGGCGATCTGCTCCTGGCTCAGCTCTCGCTGCCACCACGCGCTCCTCCACATGTCCGCCAACTCATCCATCTTAAACTGCAACACCTCCTTCCCCAGCTGCGCCAGCCCGGCCAAGCGCAGATCCTCCCGGTCGAGCCTCTTCGACGCCTCGTCCCCCAGGTCCAGCGCAATCCTCACCATTAAGCCGTGCTGCATCTGCAGCGCATTCACGACCTCCTTCACATCAACGGAAACGAAGCAGAACCGGTTGTCGTTGAGGAACGCGTGGAGCTCGCCAGGGTGGCAGGCGTCGCCGCGGTGCAGCAGCTGGTAGATGAGGCAGCGGCCGCCGATGCAGAGCTGGAGGAGGGCGATGTTGCCATTCGGCTGGCAGGTGATATCCAGACCAACGTGGTGGCGTTGGCGGGGGCCGCTGTTGCCGCCTTTGCAGCTTTGGATGGTTTCGTTGATCCATTGGGCAACGATCACGGTGGAGTGGGTGACCGTCGTGACGATGCGGATCTCTTCGGTGAAGGGCACCTCAACCAAGGTACTGTCGTTGTGTGGCGCCGCCATTTTCTTCTTCTTGGAATTCTTGCTTGAGAGTGAGAGAGAGAGAGAGAGAGAGAGAGAGAGAGAGTGTGTGTTCTTAGTCTGTTAGAAGAAGAGCGAGGGGAGGAGGCGCGCAATTGCTTGGGTTTATATTAAAACAAGGTAAATCAGGTGGAGTTAACCCATTTATAGACCAAAATCTTACGAGCCTAGAATAGGTCACCACTTATACCCAGTCATCTATATCTATTTAATTTTATTTTTATTTTTTTTTCTGAAAAAAATATAATAATTTAATATTTTAAAAAATTATTATGAAATGAATAAATTATAACGAGTCTAATATGCATGATTGATTGGAGACACAGTAATATACACCCATATGACCACCATATTAAATCTTTCCTAAGTCAAAATAATATTAGTTAACTATATATGTATCAAACAATTAGTTATTTATATTCATATTCACATTTATATCTAATTATTTATTTAAATTCATATTTAAATATTCATATTTATATTCAAACTAACAAAATCATAAATTCTGTATATAGTCCCTCTTCTTTTCGGATAATAACTTTTATTCTAAAATAATAGTCGGATCTAAAATATCAGTTTTAAATATCTATCGTTCAAATTCATCCGAAGGATGAAAAAAAAAAAAATCTATTTTTTTTGGACTATAATGTCCCTCACATTATATATTTAACTCTATTATATATATATATATATATATAGAGAGAGAGAGAGAGAGAGAGAATTTTTATGCTTTTAAAAATAAAAGTCATTAATATTTATGAATGCCATTAGAGAGAGGAATGTATGTTTAAAATAATAATATTTTTTAAAATTTAATAAATAATTAGTAAAATAAAATATATAATTTAAATAATAAAATTAGTCAAAAAATAAATTTAACCATAAAAATTAAGCTTATAATAAAAAATACTTAGTGCTTTTAAAATTATTGTTTTGATGGTCTTCTTATATTTACAAAACTAATTACTAAAAGTCTGGTAATTTTTTTTGTATTTAATGTGAAAAAGGAGATGTGGCAATCCAACCATAATACCGTCCGAATATGCTGGAGGGAATAAATTCCTACACTACAATTAACTCTGATTATATCCGTTGGAACTCAAACTCAATATTTTTTTTTTTTTTATTTTACTTTGCATGTCTTACTATTAGAAATCCCTGTGAAATAGACGGTAGAATATGTATTTTTAAGAATCACGTAATGATAAAATAAAAATAGATTATATTAGAGAGGATAAATTGAAAAAATATTAAATAAAAATTTTATATAAAGTTGTATAAGAAGAGAGGAAAGATTACTTATAATATTTGTATCTACAATAAGAAAAAAAATAAAATAAAAACATAAAAGCCACATTTATTTTACTTTTCCATTGTTTCCTCACAAAGTATTGTAATTTAACAAACAATCACTACAACAAAATTAGATTATAAAAATATATTTTTGTAATACTTTTTTATAAATATTATATCTATATTTTATCTCTATCCAAAATTATATTATAGGGACACATTATAGTAATATGTCGCTATACACTCTAACGACTGCACATATAGCAACACTAATAATAAGTGTTGGTATTTTTGTCAACGATATTTTTAAAATTTTAAAACTACTTAAAGGTGTGGCTATAACATAATTTTATTATAGTGAATTAATAAAAAAAAATTATCAGTATTTTAAATTATACAAAATTAAATAAAAAAACATTACCCAAAGAGACAGAGTAGTAATCTTTTGAATATTTATGTGAAAAGATTGTAACTAAAGTGTGAATACGTGCTTTTAAATTTGCTCCAATAACATTCTCAAATTTAGCCAATTATAGCTAAGGCAGTTAGTTAAGAGCTTTATATATATAGATATATGGTATTTAAATTTAAAATTTAAAATTTAAGTTTTTTGTATTTATAGCAAAATTAATTCTTCAAAATATAAATAAAATGAATAGTTTATTATTTTTTAAGAAAAATAAAAAATATTTGCACCAGATGAAAAGTGTTGCTCATGAATTTATCTATTAATTTTTATTATTTTTTTGAAAAAAAAAAAGCATGTTATCCGTTAAATTTATTTTAAAATAAATATAACTAAAAATATGAATAAATTAGACTTCAAACTCGAAATCTCGGATATTAACCAATAAATAACTTTCCCAATACAATTGATAATTTATCTACCATTATACAAGAAAATCCTCACTGCATGCAGAGTATATATACATGCATGTTCAACTTTACACAACCAGCAAATAAAAAAAAAAAAAAAAAAAAAAAAAAAAAAAAAAAAAAAAAGACTCATATCACCATCTCCAATATGCGTGCATGTTCTCTACGGAATCGACCAAGAGATGTCATCAAGAAATGGACGAAGCCCCTAACCTGACAGAAATCCTGCCGAGCTCGTATGACGCGAAGGCAGCCACTTCTAGCAGCCACTTCTAGCAGCTGCTTATGCAGCTGATTCAGCTGCATAAGCAGCTGAATCCCCCCCTGCTGCTGCAGCTTGCAACAGCAGCTGCAGCAGTAGCTTGGCCAACTAAGGCAGCTGCTGCTGCCTAGCAGCAGCAGCTGCGGCAATTGCGGCTGCTTGGCAAGCAGCAGCAGCCTCAGCTGCTGCCAAGCCTGCTGGCAGCAGCAGGCTCAGCTGCTGCTGCGCATGCTGGCAGCAGCAGCTTCAGCTGCTGGCCTGCTGGCAGCAGCAGCTAGGCTGCTGCTGCAGGCCAAAGCTGGCAGCAGCAGCTGAGGCTGCTGCTCAAAGGAGAGAAGAAAGAATGGGAGAGGGAGAGAGAGAGAGAAAGAGAGAATCACATTTTTTTTTTGGAGAGAAAAACTGAGAGGGAAAGGAAGAGGATCAATCATCTTCTTCTTTTTCTTCTTCTCCTTCTTCTTCTTTCCACTTTCTTCTTTCCTTCTTCTTCTTCTTCTTTCTTTCCTCTTCTTTCTTTCTCCTTTCTTTCGTTTCTTGGTCCAGCAGAAAGAGAGAGAGAGAGAGAGAGAGAGAGAGAGAGAGAATTAAATGTCTCTGCAGGGGTGGTTGGGGAGAAGAGGTGATTTTACCAAATTGCCCCAACTTAAAATTTAATTCCCCAAATTGTACTTATTCCCTGCTGTTTTGCCTCTGCAGAGAGCAATTTCGGGTAGCCCTCTTTCTCCGCATTTTTCCGTCAACTGGAAAATCGAAATCGTAATTTTTCTTCTCTCCTTTATTCTACAAATTTTTATTAAGCTCTCCACGATTTCTTTTAAATTTTTGGGATACTCTAAGCCCTCGAAAGAGAGCCCCGAAAAAGTTTCGCGATCAACTGCACTGTCAAAAACTGCAGTTTCAGAATTCACGAAGCATTTTTCTTCGCTTCGTTCTTCTATTTTCCTTTAATCGCCCACCTCGGCACTTCACCCCTTTTAATCAACAAATTTTTCTAAGACATCCCACGATTTCTTTTAAATTTTTTTACTACTCCGATTCTTCGAAACAGGGCTCCGAAAAAGCTTCGCGATAAACTGCATCAGCAAAAACTGCAGTTTCAGAATTCTTGAAGCATTTTTCTTCGCTTCGTTCTCTAATTTTCCTTTAATCGCTCACCTCGTCATTTGACCCTTTTTAATCAGAAAACTTTTCTGAGACACCCCACGATTTCTTTTAAATTTTTTGAGTACTCTGAGTCTTTGAAATAGGGCTCCGAAAAAGCTTCGCGATAGCAAAATTCAGGATTTTTCCCGAATTTTGCTAAGTCCTCGGGTTTCAACTCAGTTTTCGACCCGATGCTCTTCGCGTCGGTCTGAAACTCACCGAACTCTACTGTAATCATATTTAAAATACGTTACGAGTCTTTTCGCCGCATTTCGCCATTTTGCGAATCGGCAAACAAGAACTTAAACTTTTGCAAATTTGATGCTTCAACTCTCAACCATAACTCACTTTTCGACTCAACGGTTTTTGCGCCGATTCGAAATGCTTCCAACCCACTTGTAATTACATTTGAAATGTGTTACAAGTATTTTTGCTGAGTTTCGCCACTTCGAAGAAATCGGCGAACTTAAGCTTTAGAATTTGAAACTTCAAATTCTCAACTACAACTCACTTTTCTCTGAATTCAATAAAAATAGTATTTCATACCATTTTTATTTATATTATTTATATACCATAAATCTGGTACATTACAACTGCAGTTTCAGAATTCTTGAAGCATATTTCTTCGCTTCGTTCTCTTATTTTCCTTTAATCGCTCACCTCGGGACTTCACCCATTTTAATCAGAAAACTTTTCTGAAACACGTCCTCACGATTTCTTTTAAATTTTTGGCCTGCTCTAAGCCCTCGAAAGAGAGCCCCGAAAAAGTTTCGCGATAAACTGCATCAGCAAAACTGCAGTTTCAGAATTCTTGAAGCATTTTGCTTCTCTTCGTTCTCCTATTTTCTTTCAATCTCTCACCTCGGCACTTCAACCCTCTTAATCAGCAAACTTTTCTGAGATACCCCACGATTTCTTTTAAATTTTTTTTTGACTACTCTAAGTCTTTGAAACAAGGCTCCGAAAAAGCTTGCCGATAATAAAATACAGGATTCCTGAATTTGCTAAGTCCTTGAGTTTCAACTCACTTTTTGACCCGATACTCTTCGCGTCGGTCCGAAACGCACCGAACTCGACTGTAATCATATTTAAAATATGTTACAAGTCTTTTCGCCGCATTTCGCCATTTTGCGAATTCGGCGAATGAGGACTTATGTTTTGCAAATTTGAAGTTTCAAACTCTCAACTACAACTCACTTTTCGACTCAACGGCTTTTGCGTCAATTCGAAATGCTTCCAACCCATTTGTAATTACATTTGAAATGTGTTATAAGTATTTTTGCTGAATTTCGCCACTTCGCAGAAATCGGCGAACTTAAACTTTAGAATTTGAAACTTCAAATTCTCAACTACAACTCACTTTTCGACTCAACGGCCTTTGCGTCGATTCGAAATGCTTACAACTCACTTGTAATTACACTTGAAATGTGTTACAAGTATTTTTGCTGAGTTTCGCCACTTTGCGGAGATCGGTGTACTACATTCTTCCCTATTTTGAATAAATCATAATTTAACACTTTTCTCTGAATTCAATAAAAAAGTATTTAATATCATTTTTATTTATATTTATTTATATAGCATAATCTGGTACATTACAGTATATCCAACATATTTTGTTAAATATAAATATTAGAATATTTTTTTCTAGGCTGTTTATATATGTTTTTAGCAAATATCAGTTTGATTTTCTTTCATTTAATTAAATTCACGTTTTGGACCTACTAAAATATTTCAAATCTAAACATAAAAGTGTTATTAAACTTTAAAATATAAAAACACCAAACTCTAATAGTTTAAGTTTTTAATAAATAAACATTGTTTTCTATGATTTTGAGTATAAATTTTATCAGACTCTTAATTATTTTATATTTCTAGCTGAATTTAAGAATTGAAACAAATTATGAATTAGAGAGAGCAAGGGTAGACCATTCCTCTATTGCAAAGAATTAACGGGCGATAATTGGACCACTAAAGCAAAATCTGGTCTCTTAACTTATATTATCCCGTCCGGAAATTTAATCTGTTTTGAAAAGCTAATTAAATGGACCGAAAAAAACATTATATGCGAACCACAAATTATAAATTCAAAACAAAATTTAAATAAAATATTTTTATTAAGGGGATAAAACTCCAAATGGTGAAGATTTAATGGTTGACTAACTATATATAGTCAACTTATTGTCACGCCCCGAGTTTTGAAAAGCAGGCTAAATTTTTTTTTTTTATAAATCAGAGTTCGCAAACCAGGCGTAACAGACCGCCACATGTATAGTAAATTTCCTGCCCAACTGGACAGATCCTTTCCTATACATGCACGGCTAATCATAATCAGTCAATATCAGAGTAGTCTAAACTACGCATGCAAGACTAGTCAATTTATAATAATTAAACTGAAATGCGGAAAATAAATATACTGACTACAAAGGGGTCGATACTATCGCAATCGTCTCACCAACGTGTCCCGACATCCCATCACCCAGCGACCTGAAAAACAGTCACCCAGGGGGTGTGAGATACACCGGAGTGTATCCCAGTGGGCACGACGAGCCGAGAAATAGCTAATCGTACCTACTGGGTACAATAATCTGCGGATAGTAAGAATCATAGGGTAAAGCTGAACAATAAAGCAGATCTACTGATAATTGAATAAGCAGGTAATCAAGGGTAATGAAACTGCAAGTAATAAATGCTGGAAATCAGGATATCACTGTGCAGATACGGGTATAGGAATAAACAGTAGAACATGCTAGAATATCGAAATGTCAGCTATGCATCAACAAAAGAACAGCAAATACTAACCGAAGCCACTATTGGTCACGAGGACCTCAGGCGAAGATATCTATGCCAAGCCAACCACAATCATCCTGGATTCCACCTAGCAGAACTGAACCGCAAACCCCGTACCATTGATATAGCCGAGAGGATCCTCGTACCAAAAGGTACAGCCGAGAGGATTCTCATATCGGTACCGCCGAGGGGCTCCCCGTACCCAGTGATACAGCATGAGGGGCGAGCTCACGGGTCAAGCAGACCCTTTACCGGTAAAGAACGCAATGTGGGGGATCAATCCCACGGCGTACGCGAACGAACAGCAGGTGTACAATCATCACAATGCGAATGCTAAATCTCACGGTCCACAGACCGGGTAAACGGCAATATGCCGGAAATCCCCACAGGGATGCAGATGTCTATATATCAATCATATATCATGCATATCGGAACATCAAGTAGTATCTATCAATCATGCATATCAGAACATCGCGTAGTATCTATCAATCATGCATATCAGAACATCGCGTAGTATCTATCGATCAGGATCAATCAATCATGCATATCGGAATATCAACAATATATCGGCTGACAGGAATCAGCAGGTATAATCCGATCATGATATCTAAGTAACAAGCTACGAAACTGACCAGTAGCCGTATATCAGGTATCTACGGAATCAATGTCTATCGAACAATCATGCGGTATATATATCAACTCATCAGATAAAATCAAGAATAGGAGTACTGACAAGCAGATGTATATGGTGTGACTAAGAAATCACTGTCTATCAGGAAAATCATATGGCATAGTCACGCATAGGGATATATGATAAAATCTACAGGGCTAATCTCAAGCACAGGTCTAACAGAGTCAATGCCAATCAGAGGGATCATGATATGTCAACGAGATCAACATGTGTCAAGATAGGTCATATAGATATAATCAGCAGGGCAAGTCAAAAACAGGTGTCCGACTGGACTAAAGCAACCAGAGGACCGAAAAGATAAAGCCCGGACCGAAGATAACCCACCTGTCGTTTGCAGGCGAACTTCGACTCCAACTGAACGCTCGAATACTCTGCCAACCTAAGTCAAGATTATGATCAGGGAACAACTCAAACATACTCATCCCGACAAAACTATAATACTCTGTTGATTACACGAATTCGCACCGTAATTCGTAAAACCGACAATTTTGCCGTTTTACGAAACAAGATCCGTTTCCCGCTCAACTAGAGTCAACGGAACTTTAACAAAAAGCTTAGAGGGTGCGTAAATACTGTCTAAAGACAGCCAGCACATTACATTTGCAACTTAATCCATAGTTTTCCTTAAAATCGCATAATTACCCCCAATTTGAACACTGTTTTGACCCGTTCTTCCAAACCAGAAATCCAAAGACAGCGCCGTAAGTTTCAGCGCGTCTGTTAGGACAAGACGAAGCTCGTGCTCACCATTTGGGAGAAGCACGAGACCCGAGGAAAACTTCGAGCCATAATTTTCCTCTCTAACATAGCCAAATAGCATTTTTGTTTCTCCGGCTCTTCAAAACCTATTTATAACGCGAGCATCGCGTCCAGTGATCCTAAATTAGCCAGGGGCACACTGTCGCGGCTTCGCAAACAGCCCCGAACAGTCTTTGGGCCATAACTCCAACCTAGAGCTCGACAACTCTACAACTTAACTTCCACAGTGCCTTTTAAAAATCTGCTTGAGCCATATGCCCAAAATGCCTCAAGAATCACAGGGCTTGCCCTATTTCCAGCCCTGCATTGATGGATCAACCAGATCCAACTCCTAGGTTCACATACAACATACACAATGCTCGATCTTTAATCCTCACAGACCAACTTTGATCTGAAGTGAGCATCAAGCTCAGGGGACATTTTTAAGCAACTTTCATATTTACATCGAAGCCTAAATCCAACTAATTTCTCTTTGTGGCATTTCCACAAACACTTGGTGTGCACTTCTCCCACAACACACAACACCCAACCTTGAGTTGGTTCTCTACAGAGGGAGCTCCAGGGGCTCTGTAAATTGGATAGCAAGCATTCATTCAGGATTTAGAGATTACCTGGGTGTTTGAACGGCGACGGGAGGCGACGACGGCGACCCGCGGCCAACCTCACCCGAGCTCGGTGGCCGTTAATGGCGGAATTCAACCGGAGGCTTTTGAGACCCAGCAACTTGGACCGAAAGAGTCCCCTCGACTCCTCGATGACCCCCGTGGTGGTGGCCGGCGGTGCGGGGCAGCGGCGGCGGCCGGAAGGGGAAGCTCGGCCAACACATGGTGCAAAAGTGGTGCAACTTCGGTTACGCTAATCCACACGTTAGAATCCGCATGCAAATGGATGGGGGGCTTCACAGAGACCAAGGGAACTTACCTGGGCCGCTCACCCATTTGACGGAGCTCCGGCGATCGCCGGAGATCGAAGTCATCAAAGCTCGGTGAAGATGGCCACCTCTAATGGCGGATTCCAGCCGGCGGCCCCCGGGCCGGCGCAAGATGGACCAAAACCTTCCTCTAGGTCCCCCGGTGCTTTCTGTGTGGTTTTCCGGCGGCGGGGTCGAGCGGCGGCGCCGGTGGAGGGAAATCCGGCGAAGTGCACGAAAGCCGGTTCTAGGGCATCCCCGTACGGCGCGGTCCCTCAACCGATCTTCTCCAAATCTTGGGAGTAGCTTGTAGTCATCGAGAAGACAAGGATCAACGGTTTTGATCTTGTTTCCAACGGTCGGATGAGGCTAGTGATCAAGCTCGGTCAAAAATGGGACTTCCGGCGAGAAGAAGCTCCCGCCGGCGACCGGGACGTCGGAGGCGGCTCAAACTTCACAGGTCCGATGCACTCGACGTCAGGAACACAATGAATACACTCTTGGGTCGATTAAAACGAAAGATTGCAACTTCTTACCTCGTCGGAGAATCGAGGAGGAAGAAGACGACCCGCTGCGGCGCCCGTGCGCTACCTCCGAGGGGTGCGGCAGAGGGAGAGGGAGGTCTGTTGAGGCTGCGGCTGGGTGCTAAGGTTTCTGGATTAGGGTTGCAAGAGAAGAACCCTAATGCATGAATATATATGCATATTGCATAAAATGCTATTATACCCTTCCATCTCATGGTATTTAGGGCCAAGTCCCTTACAGAAATGTTCACCTTACAGCTTAGTCCCTCACCACAGACTGGCACGCTTTACGGAGCACAAAATATAGGGTTTTCGCGTAATTTATCGCGTTTTCTGTCGTATTTCACGCTTTTCGAGGCATTTCTGTCGTCGAAACGAAAAATGGACTTCGCCACGACGTCCGGCTCGACGAAACCTATCAGGTAGTGATTTTGGTTCGCTTAAATTTAGCTCCATAATTTTTAAATTCCATCTTATACTGTACCGAAACACAGTTATTGCGCTTTTCGAGGCTCTAGGGCCATCAAACGGAAATTTCGTCAGCGCCATTGCGTCCAGAACGACGAAACCGTTCAAAATGACTACCTGGATCACTATGTTCGGAATCCGAACAGTGAATTAGTCAACGTTACATTCATCGGAGTCCCGAAAATTAAGGTTACTGTTCATCTACAGTAACAACTTAATTACACTGTGCACAGAGCAGTGTTACATTGATCGCGTTTATTTGCCTGCTTCTTCATCGATTTCTGAAAGATCCGACCGTCAGATCGAAAAGTGTTGAATATTAATCTCGCTCAGTTCGACGAGACGATCACAACAGTCAATTCGGATTTCCAAGATCATGTCTGGATTGGAAAATAGCCTTTTTGCCTCGTAAGTCGTGCAACGTGCACACTGGCGATTGACCCTATAGGCCAACAGGGGTCTTTTGAATTCAAAACCAGATCAAAATTCACTTTTACTCCATTTATTAAAATAAAATATTTCGAGTTTCTACACTTATAGGAACAATTTTATATAAATTTATATATCTTGTAGTTATTGAGAAATATATTTGATACTTATGATGCGTTTGGTTTTACGTAGCATTATAATTTATTTCGATATAATCGGATATTTGAAATTGTTGAATTAGATTACTACTGATCTTGTATTATCATATTTTGTTTAAGACAATAATATAATATTAAATTACAGTATATATAAAATTATTATATTTAGTTTATTTTATAAAATTCAGTAATCCTGGCACTAATGTATAGTTTATTTCAAAATTATCCTTTAGTAATTATATTTAAATTTTAATATAATTTAAATTTTAAAATATTAAGTTTAATATTTTGTAATTATATAATTTGTAATATAATTTGTAATTTGTAATTATATTTAAATATAATTTAAAATTTAATTTGTAATTATATTTAACTTTAATTTGTAATTTGTAATTTGTAACACAATCCTGACACTATAACTTTAATATAATTTGTAATTATATTTAAATTTTCAAATATTAAGTTTAAAATCTGAATAAAAATATAAAATTTAATATTTTAATTTGAAATTTAAAATTTAAATTTGAAATATAAAGTTTAAATTTTAAAATTTTAAAATTTTTTAATTTAAAATTTAAATTTAAAATTTTAAATTTGAAATATAAAATTTAAAATTTAATAATTTAAAATTTTAAAAATAGCATAGTTAAGGATTCGGGGATTAGAGTATAAAATTATAATTTTATATGATATGCAATAATATCCGCTTCAGTAATATGAGATACCCACACCCCCTTCGATGTAATTTTGTAATTTTTTATTACGAACGGATTACAGACTGAATAACCAAACACAGCCCTCAATACCATATACAAAAATGTTTGTAATTTTAAAACACTATAGGAATATATTTGAAATTATGTCTAAGAATAATAATAAAAAAAAAAAATCTAAGGGCTCTTTTGGTACATATTATAGAAGGAAAATGTTATGTGTACACCCGTAAGGGGTGTACCTCTCACACCCCCACCCATCTAAGGGTGGGGGTGTGATGATGGGTCACTTGATGTGACCCGTAAAAAATATCGTCACCATTAAAATGATGGAGATGTATGATATACACCCCTTCGGGGTGTACATGTAGCATTGCTCATTATAGAACTGCCTTATTTTATATATATTATATAGTGTAAGGGAGGATGGTGGAGTGATTATAATCATTGCATTCGAAGTATTTATTTTTCCAAACCAAAAAAATAAAAATAAAAAGTGCAATCATTTTTGTTTGCATTCAAAATTCATTTAAGTTAACAAAATTAGACAAAAGTCTTTAACTTGAGTTTCAAATTATACGAAATTAATATTTTATAAAAAGAAATGGCAAAAAGCAACCGTATCAAATTAATAAAGCTTAATTGTAATCTTTGGAAAATAATTAACCATGAAAGATTGTAATTAACTGAGGTGAAAATGGGTCCGCAAATTAATTTGTTCAAACAACATTCTCAAAGTTCATCAACTGTGTTGCTCATCTATCATTATACAAGAAGCCCCAACATGCTGTGTATATATGCATATGTTTACATGACTTTAGCAATATACGTTTCATGATCATCTTTAGAGTAGAGAACCAAAAAGAGAAGGGTTGAAGAAAAATAAATGAACAACAACAACCAAGAACGTACACTAACGCCCAACATATCATCAACACCATGGCATGTTGTCCAATTCGACAAAAGAACGTGATGATCAAGAAGTGGATAGAACTTCTAACATAACAGTACCCTCCCGAGCTCGAAGGCGACGAAGGCGTCTCTACACGCACACGTGATCTGCTCCTGGCTCAGCTCTCGCTGCCACCACGCGCTCCTCCACATGTACGCCGGCTTATCCATCTTAAACCGCAACACCTCATTCGCCAGCCGCTCCAGCCCGGCCAAGCGCAGATCCTCCCGGTGCAGCCTCTTCGACGCCTCGTCCCCCAGGTCCAGCGCAATCCTCACTATTAAGCCGTGCTGCATCTGCAGCGCATTCACGACCTGCTTCATAGTAACGGTAACGAAGCAGAACCGGTTGTCGTTGAGGAACTCGTGGAGCTCGCCAGGGTGGCAGGCGTCGCCGCGGTGCAGCAGCTGGTAGATGAGGCAGCGGCCGCCGATGCAGAGCTGGAGGAGGGCGATTTTGCCGTTCGGCTGGCATGTGATATCCAGACCAACGTGGTGGCGTTGGCGGGGGCCGCTGTTGCCGCCTCTGCAGCTTTGGATGGTTTCGTTGATCCATTCGGCAACGATGACGGTGGAGTGGGTGACGGTCGTGGCGATGCGGAACTCAATGGGGAAGGTCACCTCAACCAAGGTACTGTCGTTGTGTGGCGCCGCCATTTTCTTCTTCTTGGAATTCTTGCGAGAGAGAGAGAGAGAGAGAGAGAGAGAGAGAGAGAGCTGATCTTAGTCTGTTAGAAGAAGAGCGAGAAACTAGGTCTACCACGTACGGAGTTAACCCATTTATAGACCAAAATCTTACTAGCCTAGAATGGGTCACCACTTATACCCAATCATCTATGTCTATTTAATTTTAATTTTATTTTTTTTTTAAACAAAATATAATAATTTAATATTTTAGAAAATTATTATAAAATAAATAAATCATAACGAGTCTAATATGCATGATTGATTAGTGACACCGTAACACCATATGACCACCATATTAAATCTTTCCTAACTCAAAATAATATTAGTTAACTATATATGATCAAACAATTAGTTATTTATATTCGTATTCACATTTATATCCAAACTAACAAAATAATAAATTCTGTATATAGTCCCACATCTTTTCAGATAATAACTTTTTTACTGTTTCAATTTTAATTATTATTTTAAAATAAAAGTTGGATCTAAAATATCAGTTTTAAATATCTATCGTTCAAATTCATCCAAAGGATGAAAAAGATAAAATCTCTTTAACTCTATTATATATATATATATATATATATATATATATATATATATATATATATATATATATATATATATATATATATAAAATAAGCTTTTATGCTTTTAAAAATAAAAGTCATTAATATTTATGGATGTCATTAGAGAAATGGATGCATGATTACAATAATAATATTTTTTAAAATTTAATGAATAATTAGTAAAATAATATATATAATCTAAATAATAAAATTAATTAAAAAAATAAATTTAAAAATAAAAATTAAACTTATAATAAAAAATTATTATAAGATATACAAAAGTAATTATTTTGATCGCGTTCTTAGATTTACAAAACTATTTTTTTTGTGTGAAAAAGGAGATGTGGCAATCCAACCACAATAGGGTCCGAATATGCTAGAGGAAACAAATCCATACGCTACAATTAACTCTGATTATATCCGTTGGAACTCAAACTCAATATATATTTTTTTTATTTTACTTAATTTGCATGTCTTGTGCCATTATAAACTCCTGTGAAATAGGCTGTAGAATATGTATTTTTAAGAATCACATAATGATAAAATAAAAATATATTATATTAGAGAGGATAAATTGAAAAAATATTAAATAAAAATTTTATGTAAAGTTGTATAAGAAGAGAGGAAAGATTACTTATAATTTTTGTATCTACAATAAGAAAAAAAATAAAATAAAAACATAAAAAGCCACATTTATTTTACTTTTCCATTGTTTCCTCATAAAGTATTATAATTTAACAAACAATTACTATAACAAAATTAGATTATAAAGATATATTTTTATAATATTTTTGTGTAAATATTATATCTATATTTTATCACTATCCAAAATTAGATTACAGGAACATATTATAGTAATATGTCGCTATACACCCTAGTAATTGCACATATAGCAACACTAATAATAAATGTCGGTATTTTTGTCAGCGATATTTTTTAAATTTTAAAACTACTTAAAAGTGTCGCAATAACATAATTTTATTATAATGAATTAATAAAAAAAAATATCAGTATTTTAAATTATACAAAATTAAACAAAAAAAATATTACCCAAAGAGGCAGAGTAGTAATCTCTTGAATATTTATGTGAAAAGATTGTAACTATAAAGTGTGAATACGTGCTTTTACATTTGCGCCAATAACATTCTCAAATTTAGCCAATTGTAGGTAACGCAGTTAGTTAAGAGCTTTATTATATAGATATATGGTATTTAAATTTGAAATTTAAAATTTAAATTTTTTGTATTTATAGCAAAATTAATCCTTCAAAATATAAATAAAATGAATAGTATATTATTTTTTAAGAAAAATAAAAAATATTTGCACTAGATGGAAAGTGTTGCTCATGAATTTATCTATTAATTTTTATTTTTTTTAAAAAAATAATAATATATTATTCATTTTATTTATTTTAAAATAAATATAACTGAAAATGTAAATGAATTAGGCTTCAAAAAATCTCGATATTAACCAATAAATTTTTTGTCACTTTCCCAAGACAATTGATAATTTATCTATCATTATACAAGAAAATCCTCACTGTATGCAGAGTATAAATGCATGCATGTTCAACTTTAAACAACCAGCAAATAAAAAAAAAAAAAAAAAAAAAAAAAAGAAAAGACACATATCATCATCTCCGATATGCGTGCATTTTCTCTACCGAATCGACCAAGAGATGTCATCAAAAATGGACGGAGCACCTAACCTGACAGAAATCCTGCCGAGCTCGTAGGACGCGAAGGCGTCGGCGCAAGCGATGAGGACCTGCTGCGTGTGCAGTTCTCGCTCGCGCCACTCGCTCCTCGGTATTTCGTTCGTCTTGTCTATCACAAACCCCATCATCTCGTTCGCCAGCTGCTCCAACCCCCGCCCAGTGCAGATCCTCCTGCTGCAGCCTCCTCGACACCATGCCCGGCCGCCAGGTCCAGTGCACACCTCAACACTAAGCCGTGCTCCGTCTGCAGCGCATACGTGACCTCCTCCGCAGCAACGGCAGCGAAGCAGAGCCGGTTGAGGTTGAGGAACCCGTAGAGCACTCCAAGACGGTCGGCGTTGCCGCGGTGCAGCAGCTGGTAGATGAGGCAGCGGTTGCCGACGCAGAGATGGATGAGGGCGATGGCGCTGTTGGGCGGGGAGCGCTCAATGTGGAGGTCGACGACTTGGCGTACGTAGGCTAAGGCAGGGTGGGCGTGAGAGAGTATCGTATCGTTGATCCAGTAGACAGTAGTTTGTTTTAAAACAAAACCAACTAATTAAGTTATGAATATGTGCTCTTAAAATTGCAGTAATAATATTTTGAAATCTAGCGGAAGGTATCTAATAGCTTGATGTATAGCAGCTGGTATTCAAATTTGATGTTCCAAGCCTAACATTTTTATATTTCTATCTAAATTTATTTCTCAAAAACAAAAACAAAAAAAAAATGGACAGGATATAAAAACATTTACGAAAATGAAAAAGGACAAAAAGATAAAATATTTGCAAACCTGATAGAAAGTGTTATTCATGAGTTCATCTATCATTTATACAAGAAAATCCACTGCATGCAGAGTATATATGCAAGCATGTTACACCAGCAGTATCATACGTTTGTTTCATGATCATCTTTAAAGAACCAGCAAACAAGAAAAGAAATTAAAGAGAAAAAAAAAAAAGAAAAACACATATCACCGTCTCCATGTGCATGTTCTATCGAATCGAGCAACACACGTGATCAAGAAATGGATGGAGCCCCTAAGCTGACAGAATGCTGCCGAGCTCGTAGGAGACGAAGGCGTACGCACAGGCGTAGGCGATCTGCTCCTGGCTCAGCTCTCGCTGCCACCACGCGCTCCTCCACATGTCCGCCAACTCATCCATCTTAAACTGCAACACCTCCTTCCCCAGCTGCGCCAGCCCGGCCAAGCGCAGATCCTCCCGGTCGAGCCTCTTCGACGCCTCGTCCCCCAGGTCCAGCGCAATCCTCACCATTAAGCCGTGCTGCATCTGCAGCGCATTCACGACCTCCTTCACATCAACGGAAACGAAGCAGAACCGGTTGTCGTTGAGGAACGCGTGGAGCTCGCCAGGGTGGCAGGCGTCGCCGCGGTGCAGCAGCTGGTAGATGAGGCAGCGGCCGCCGATGCAGAGCTGGAGGAGGGCGATGTTGCCATTCGGCTGGCAGGTGATATCCAGACCAACGTGGTGGCGTTGGCGGGGGCCGCTGTTGCCGCCTTTGCAGCTTTGGATGGTTTCGTTGATCCATTGGGCAACGATCACGGTGGAGTGGGTGACCGTCGTGACGATGCGGATCTCTTCGGTGAAGGGCACCTCAACCAAGGTACTGTCGTTGTGTGGCGCCGCCATTTTCTTCTTCTTGGAATTCTTGCTTGAGAGTGAGAGAGAGAGAGAGAGAGAGAGAGAGAGAGAGTGTGTTCTTAGTCTGTTAGAAGAAGAGCGAGGGGAGGAGGCGCGCAATTGCTTGGGTTTATATTAAAACAAGGTAAATCAGGTGGAGTTAACCCATTTATAGACCAAAATCTTACGAGCCTAGAATAGGTCACCACTTATACCCAGTCATCTATATCTATTTAATTTTATTTTTATTTTTTTTTCTGAAAAAAAATATAATAATTTAATATTTTAAAAAATTATTATGAAATGAATAAATTATAACGAGTCTAATATGCATGATTGATTGGAGACACAGTAATATACACCCATATGACCACCATATTAAATCTTTCCTAAGTCAAAATAATATTAGTTAACTATATATGTATCAAACAATTAGTTATTTATATTCATATTCACATTTATATCTAATTATTTATTTAAATTCATATTTAAATATTCATATTTATATTCAAACTAACAAAATCATAAATTCTGTATATAGTCCCTCTTCTTTTCGGATAATAACTTTTATTCTAAAATAATAGTCGGATCTAAAATATCAGTTTTAAATATCTATCGTTCAAATTCATCCGAAGGATGAAAAAAAAAAAAATCTATTTTTTTGGACTATAATGTCCCTCACATTATATATTTAACTCTATTATATATATATATATATATATATATATAGAGAGAGAGAGAGAGAGAATTTTTATGCTTTTAAAAATAAAAGTCATTAATATTTATGAATGCCATTAGAGAGAGGAATGTATGTTTAAAATAATAATATTTTTTAAAATTTAATAAATAATTAGTAAAATAAAATATATAATTTAAATAATAAAATTAGTCAAAAAATAAATTTAACCATAAAAATTAAGCTTATAATAAAAAATACTTAGTGCTTTTAAAATTATTGTTTTGATGGTCTTCTTATATTTACAAAACTAATTACTAAAAGTCTGGTAATTTTTTTGTATTTAATGTGAAAAAGGAGATGTGGCAATCCAACCATAATACCGTCCGAATATG
The DNA here is from genome assembly GCA_029204045.2 of Tillandsia leiboldiana. Lineage (NCBI taxonomy): Eukaryota > Viridiplantae > Streptophyta > Magnoliopsida > Poales > Bromeliaceae > Tillandsia > Tillandsia leiboldiana. Next base: position 4,628 of record JAQNDB010003995.1, on the reverse strand, counting down.
CTGGAGGGAATAAATTCCTACACTACAATTAACTCTGATTATATCCGTTGGAACTCAAACTCAATATTTTTTTTTTTTTATTTTACTTTGCATGTCTTACTATTAGAAATCCCTGTGAAATAGACGGTAGAATATGTATTTTTAAGAATCACGTAATGATAAAATAAAAATAGATTATATTAGAGAGGATAAATTGAAAAAATATTAAATAAAAATTTTATATAAAGTTGTATAAGAAGAGAGGAAAGATTACTTATAATATTTGTATCTACAATAAGAAAAAAATAAAATAAAAACATAAAAGCCACATTTATTTTACTTTTCCATTGTTTCCTCACAAAGTATTGTAATTTAACAAACAATCACTACAACAAAATTAGATTATAAAAATATATTTTTGTAATACTTTTTTATAAATATTATATCTATATTTTATCTCTATCCAAAATTATATTATAGGGACACATTATAGTAATATGTCGCTATACACTCTAACGACTGCACATATAGCAACACTAATAATAAGTGTTGGTATTTTTGTCAACGATATTTTTAAAATTTTAAAACTACTTAAAGGTGTGGCTATAACATAATTTTATTATAGTGAATTAATAAAAAAAATATTATCAGTATTTTAAATTATACAAAATTAAATAAAAAAACATTACCCAAAGAGACAGAGTAGTAATCTTTTGAATATTTATGTGAAAAGATTGTAACTAAAGTGTGAATACGTGCTTTTAAATTTGCTCCAATAACATTCTCAAATTTAGCCAATTATAGCTAAGGCAGTTAGTTAAGAGCTTTATATATATAGATATATGGTATTTAAATTTAAAATTTAAAATTTAAGTTTTTTGTATTTATAGCAAAATTAATTCTTCAAAATATAAATAAAATGAATAGTTTATTATTTTTTAAGAAAAATAAAAAATATTTGCACCAGATGAAAAGTGTTGCTCATGAATTTATCTATTAATTTTTATTATTTTTTTGAAAAAAAAAAAAGCATGTTATCCGTTAAATTTATTTTAAAATAAATATAACTAAAAATATGAATAAATTAGACTTCAAACTCGAAATCTCGGATATTAACCAATAAATAACTTTCCCAATACAATTGATAATTTATCTACCATTATACAAGAAAATCCTCACTGCATGCAGAGTATATATACATGCATGTTCAACTTTACACAACCAGCAAATAAAAAAAAAAAAAAAAAAAAAAAAAAAAAAAAAAAAAAAAAAAAAAAAGACTCATATCACCATCTCCAATATGCGTGCATGTTCTCTACGGAATCGACCAAGAGATGTCATCAAGAAATGGACGAAGCCCCTAACCTGACAGAAATCCTGCCGAGCTCGTATGACGCGAAGGCAGCCACTTCTAGCAGCCACTTCTAGCAGCTGCTTATGCAGCTGATTCAGCTGCATAAGCAGCTGAATCCCCCCCTGCTGCTGCAGCTTGCAACAGCAGCTGCAGCAGTAGCTTGGCCAACTAAGGCAGCTGCTGCTGCCTAGCAGCAGCAGCTGCGGCAATTGCGGCTGCTTGGCAAGCAGCAGCAGCCTCAGCTGCTGCCAAGCCTGCTGGCAGCAGCAGGCTCAGCTGCTGCTAGCGCATGCTGGCAGCAGCAGCTTCAGCTGCTGGCCTGCTGGCAGCAGCAGCTAGGCTGCTGCTGCAGGCCAAAGCTGGCAGCAGCAGCTGAGGCTGCTGCTCAAAGGAGAGAAGAAAGAATGGGAGAGGGAGAGAGAGAGAGAAAGAGAGAATCACATTTTTTTTTTTGGAGAGAAAAACTGAGAGGGAAAGGGAGAGGATCAATCATCTTCTTCTTTTTCTTCTTCTCCTTCTTCTTCGTTCCACTTTCTTCTTTCCTTCTTCTTCTTCTTCTTTCTTTCCTCTTCTTTCTTTCTCCTTTCTTTCGTTTCTTGGTCCAGCAGAAAGAGAGAGAGAGAGAGAGAGAGAGAGAGAGAGAGAGAGAGAGAGAGAGAGAATTAAGGCTGCGTTTGGATAGGGGGATAAGGGCGGAATACCCCCTTATCCCCCTATCCATACCCAAACGGGGATGGATTTTTTGAGAACCCGGGTTCTAGGTAATGCGGGATAGTGGGTATGGATGGTGGAATCCAAATTCCAGGAAATGGTGGAATTCGGATTCCACCCATTTTGGCGCGGGGTTCGAGGCGAGTTGCTGTAGTCTTCTCCCAACCTTGCTTTACTCTCCGATCTCCTTCTTCTCCCCAAACCTTGCTTTACTCTCCGATCTCCTTCTTCTCCGATCTCCTTCCCCGATCTCCTTCTTCTCCGATCTCCTTCTCCGAATCTCCTTCTCCGCGCCACGCCCCTCTGCGCACCTCTCCACGCCCCTCTGCGGCCCCTCTGCGCCCCTCTCCGCGCCCCTCTGCGCCCCTCTCCGCGCCCCGCTGCGACCCCTCTGCGACCCCGCTGCGACCCCTCTGCGCCCCTCTCCGCGCCCCTCTGCGACCCCTCTCCCCCGCCCCCGGGCGACCCCTCTGCGCCCCTCTGCGCCCCTCTGCGACCCCTCAGCGCCCCTCTCCGCGCCCCTCTACGCCCCTCTGCGCCCTCTCCGAGCCCCTCAGCGCCCCTCTCCGCGCCCCTCTACGCCCCTCTGCGCCCCTCTGCGACACCTCAGCGCCCCTCTGCGCCCCTCTCCGCGCCCCTCTGCGACCCCTCTGCGCCCCTCTGCGACACCTCAGCGCCCCTCTCCGCGCCCCTCTACGCCCCTCTGCGCCCCTCTCCGCGCCCCTCTGCGGCCCCTCTGCGGCCCCTATCCGCACCGCGACCCTCTGCGGCACCTCACCGCGCCGCGGCCCCTCTGCGGCCCCTCTGCGGCCCCTATCGCACCGCGACCCTCTGCGCCACCTCACCGCGCCGCGGCCCCTCTGCGACCCCTCTGCGCCCCTCTGCGACAGTCAAGCGCCCCTATCCGAGCCCCTCTTACGCCCCTCTGCGCCCCTCTTCCGCGCACCTCTGCGCCCCTCTCCGCGGCCCCTCTACGCCCTCTGCGGCCCCCTCTGCGCCCCTCTGCCGCGGCCCCTTTGAGCCCCTCTCGCGCCCCTCTGCAAACCCTCTCGCCCCTCTGCGAACCTCAGCGCCCTCTCCGCGCCCCTCTACGCCCCTCTGCGCCCCTCTGCGGCCCCTCTTACGCCCCTCTGCGCCCCTCTCACGCCCCTCTGCGGCCCCTCTGCGGCCCCTATACGCACCGCGACCCTCTGCGGCACCTCACCGCGCCGCGTGCCCCTTGCGGCAACCTCTCGCTGCGTCCCCTCGCCGCGTCGCCACCCCCTCTGCGGCCCCTCTTGCTTCTTAACAGGTTGTGATTCTTTATCACAAAGGTATGCCCCGTATGAGTGCTTATTCAGTGCTTCGATTCGTCATGTGTTTAGTGTTGATGGCATAATGTGTGCATGTCATTGCATAATATGTGCTGGTTCTCATGTTATTGCCTATTTGGTAGATTTGCCTGTGAGGACTGTGTTCCAATGTTGTTGCATTTCATTGCCATAAAATATGGTGGGCGTTGGTTGTCACCCTTGTGCGAGCATATGTGATGTTTGTGTGTAGATGCCTATTCCCTGTTGGCATTTTGTATGACAAGTGTGAGTATGAGCCTATCCCTGTGTAGCTTCAGATATGGACGATGATGATGATTGCCATAGGTATTTGATGGAATGGCATGTATTACTGCACACCCCATACCAATGGCAATCAAGTGAGTCAAAAAATATTTATATAAATCATTTAAAACAGGTGATAGGCATTATACACACGAACAACACATAATGCAACATGTTGACAACCAGCCACATTATGCCAAAAACCTGGCAACAGGGTTTCCACCAGCACAAATCAAACTGGGCATACAAATATTAGCGAAAAAATTGTCGTGTTGGACAATTGCGAATATTAATAAGGACGATGATGACGATTGCCACAAGTATCAGATGGAGCCACTGGCTTATAAAGCCAATGCTACCCCATACTATGTGGCAATCAGTGAGTCCAATACTTAATTACAATTTCCCTCTATTTCTACTTTATTATACTATCAATGTGCCTTCAATACATTATATAACTCTTATTCCAGATGCGTCCCTTCAAGAAACACGGTAAGCATCAAGCAAGAAAAAGTGTGGCTTTCGACCCCTTTCTAATTCGTAGCATCTGAGGAGGGTCCTTGTGGGCCAGCGTGCCCAACCTCAGACCCGAACACATAATTGAGTGATATTATATGGACACAATATTCATGTCTTTTGCTCACTGAAGAGCATACACTAGGGAATTATGTGAATGGGCGTTCCTCCAGTGTAGCGTGGGTTCGAATCAATGCGGCATTCAATGCTAGGACCAATTTACAAATCAAGAAGGAACCATATTAAAAAATCGGCTAAAAGTTTAAAACGGACATTCACTCTGTATAAAACTATTTAGCCAACAAGAGTGGATGGGGTTTGGGATTGTATCCACAAGTATCGACACCTGGAGATCCAACCGACTGGGATGATGTGATAGCGGTATGACCTATCTTGTAAATCAAAAAATGTGTTCGACACAATTATTTCGGAATAGTGAAGTAATGACATTATAATATCTTATTCCTATTCAA